>PVHP010034317.1:0-19135 GCA_004024765.1 Zapus hudsonius
TCTAGAATTAACGTTTACTTCATTTACAGTTGCCACCACTGTTTATACTAGCTAGCTCTGCCTCCAGAATAGCTTTAGTACTGATGAGTTTATTCAATGGTAGCAAGCTTACCTAGCATACTCAAGGCCTTGGATATAAATGCAAGCACGGCAGAATAAATTCAAAAAAACACTGAAAAACTGTCCCGTTCTTATGAATTGAATCAATTACATGATAGAAGGAAGCTTGGGTTATTGCACAAACTTTTTGATCTTGTGTTTCTCAGTATGTGAAAATTTCACATGAGAAGAATCATCATGTAGGTTGGTTTCTGGTAAATATATAGTAAATATCTTCAGGTGATTTTGAAATCCCTTTCTAACTACAAGCCTTTGCTACAGAAGAGTTCTACAGATCTTTTATAGTCTCAATGCATTTCGTTCTCTCAGCAAAGCTGTCAACTTATTCCTAATGGAATTTACCTAATTTTTCATTCATAAAATAGCACCAATTACAAATACAATTAGCATGGAATAATGTTTTACCGTTTCACGTTTCTGTGAAGATGGATGTCTCCTAAGAATACCTCTGGCTTATTTCCAGTTCTTTCCCTCTGCTAGTAGCAAGCAGAGAGCACTGGAGACCTATGCAGATTGGGTTCACCCAGTGCTGCTTTCCCTGCCTTCATAGGGACATGCTTCTTTAAGAAGCACTCATTTTGTGGCATAAGTCACATCAAGGTAATCGCTCTCTCTCTCGCTCACTCACTCTCTCTCATTCTCTCTTACTCTCTCGTGCTCGGTTATGATTCGTTACATACACACACACTATATGCATATACACACACACATATATATGTTCATTTGAATTAAGTATGCATAAACTGACAGTTAGCAAAAGAATTGCCACCTTGCTAATACCTCTTTTTTATACGTTGCCCACGTTCCTATGGACAAGATAAAAGTGGACCATTCTCCTATGTACACAGGGTGTCCAAGACTCGGTCAGTCCCTCAATAACATATGTAAAAATTATTCATTATCAAGAAAGAACTGACACCTTCAACAATAACCTATTTTTTGCCCATATTAGAGTGAATTCTCATCATTTTGACATGTCACAAACTGCAATTAGAAAAAGATGAGCATCTTCTCAGCCTGATGAAGGAGCCCCTGGGGATGAGGGTGACTTCTCAGCATGGAGGGATTTTAATGCTATAAAATAAAACACTAAAATCTATAAGCACCCCTTTATGAATATTATGGCCAGGTGCCTAATGTAAAATATTTTCACTAGGGCTGCATGGTGTTACTACTGCTCTCCAGGAGAAGAGTAGCTTGAGAGTCATAAGGCCCCAAGGCTATTAGATACTGATAAATCCACTTAACAAGAGATAGAGGAACAAGAAAGCCTGATGCACCAGGGGCGCTGCAGGAAAATAAATTAGATGAAGCCAGTTGCTAGGAAACAGGACAAACGAAGTGCATTGGAGTGGCTGGAGGAAGCAGCTGTGAATGACCGACTGACATCCCTACACACGCATGTGGACAGAAGGAGAGCAGGCTCCTGGGTCACAATGTGAACTGTGGAACATGATCTCCTAGGTGCAGAGAAATCCTCTTTTACGTATACTCAGAGGGGAAAAAAAGAACTGGAAAAGGAATAATTAAAGACCCAAATTAGTTGGCATTACCTAGCAGATTTGAATATGACCAACTCTATCTCAGGGTTATAATGTCATTTCTCACATCCTCTGCTGCAAAGTAGAAAAATGCATGGGGAGGAATAATTTGCAGCCAGAGTAAAAAATAGTGGGAATTTTGACACCAATTAACATAGTATCAGGGCTACTTTCTTGACCTTGGACTGATACCCTGAATATTTAATTTCTACCCACTGGGGTGATTCTGACGAAAGCCCAGCATTACAGGCTCCATGAATTTCATCTTTGCTAATTCTTTCTCACTAATGCTGGTCATTCACTCTTATTTCCTGTTCAATGCCCTTGGGGAATTTATGAACATGAGTTCAAAGGCATGAATCTCTGTTTATACGTGACATCTACATTAGGCTATAGAGAGCAAATGACTATAGATATATGAACAGAAGGGGATATATATGTATATATATATATATATATGCTGGTATGCATTTTCATTTATATATTCTATCATACCTGACAATTATTTAAACTCTGAGAAGCACATAGTATGCATATGTTTTATACCACCTCAGTGAAAGACATAGTCAAATATTAAGCATAAGCTCTTTGTCAAAGAACACTTAATTCATCATCCTTAATTGAAGGTGTACATTTAAAAACATTATTAGGCAGACTCGCTAAATTTTGAGGACTGTTTAATACCATAAAATTTTTAATGAGATTATAGCAGCTCGTAGCATTGACAACCTCTGAAGGGACTAAAAACAACAATAATAAAAATAAAATCTAGGCGCTGTAGAGATGCTGAGTGGTTAAGGTACTTGCTTCCAGAGCCTAAGGATGCAGGTTCAATTCCCAAGTACCCATGTAGACCAGATGCTCAAGGTGGCAAATGCATCTAGAGACCATTTCAGTTGCAGGAGACCCTGGCATGCCCATTCTCTCTGTCTCTGTCTCATGCTCTCTGTTTATAATCTCTTTACTTGCAGATAATAAATAAATAAATAAAAAGAAAAAATGTAAAATCTAAACCCAAGCAATTTTGCAGACACCACATATTCACAAATAATTCTGACAACACCCTTTTCTTTCACTGAGCTTAATTCCACTTACGCTCAGTTTTAAGTAAAGCAACAGAAAAAAAGTATTAAATGATAGATAATAAGAAGCTCTATAGAGAAAAACAAAGCAGGGAAAAGAGAAGAGCGCTGGAGTTCTGCAGTCTTCATCAGCGCCTCAGTAAGGAGGCTATATTTGAGGAAAGACACCATTGAACTGTAGAAAGAATTATGGGGTAGGGAAAGTCCCCTAGAGAAAGGAACTCCAAGTACAGGAGTTCTGAACAGAAGTCTGCCAAGTATTTCAAAAACAGCAAAGAGAACAGTGTGACAAGAGCTGAGTGAGCAATGATGAAATAGGAGATCAAGGTACAGGATTACAGGTTCCATGTGGTGACACACACATGTAAGCCCTTGGCAAGTGAGTAGGAGAATGAGGAGTTCAAGGACATCTTTGCCTAAATACCAAGTTTGAGGCCAGCCTGGTTTATATGAGATCCTGTTGCAAAAATCAAAATGAAAAACAAAAATTCCAAAATTTCCAAGATGGTGATCCTGTCCAGTCTTGATATTTCCAGCAATTCCTGAACATTCTCCTATGAAGTGATGACTACTCTAAAATACTGAGAATCACATCACATTTTCCTTTTCTACTATTGCACTGGCTAAGGTTGGAAGAGCATATTCAAAGCAAAGACAGAACCAGCTAGCTAGACCAGTAGAAGAGTCATAGCAATGACCCAGATCTTGTTAAAGTAGGGCATTATGAAGGAGGTGATAAGAATTGGTTTGATAGTGATTGTAGCTCCATTAAAAACACTCAGTTTCTGACACACTCAATGTACAGATTTGGGCCTGAAAAACTAGAATGATGGTGCATTTTTATAGTGAAAGGAGATAATGAAAAGTACAGGTTTGGTGATACTATTGATAAATGCTTTGTTAAGGATGGATCCAGACTTTTGTTCATGGACATGTAAAAAAAATTCTAGCACTTGTTTGACAACTGAATGGACATATTCAGAAGAGAGTAGAATATACAGGATTAAGGTTCTGGGAAGATGTTTTAAGTATAGATTTAGATTTGATAAAATAAGAGTATTGATTCACTGATTGAATTAGGTGCTTATTTTTGTAAAATGTATTGAAATCAGGAAAGTGGATTCAGTTGCCTTTATTAGCACACAGGGAATTTACATATATGGTTAAATGGATAGGTTGGTGGATATTATGGTAGCCAGAATGTAGTTCTTTTTCATCTGTTTTTTTTTTTTGCCAATGAAGTAAAACATTAATTTAATAAATAAAATTGAGAGTGGGAGAAAAATAAGTGCTAAAGTTACCAGGTGCCTGTCAGAACACATCTGGTATCAAGTAAGTTTGCCTTGTGTCTTCTAAAGACTTGTGTTTTTATCAAACACATAATATCCTAGGTTTCAGTTGTTTTTAAAATAAAGGACAATTTGTCTACCTTGTCCATTGGTGCCTATGTTAGTGAATTTTATTATTTTGCAAGTGTGCAGTCCTTTCCGTATCTCAACACCTGTTTATGGTTTCTTATGTGTTCACACCTGTGAGCCACGGACACAGTGAAGCTGCCATAACAGGCAAAGTAATTTTCTTATTTTAGGAATAAAATAGAAAACATAAAAAAGTACATAATATCCTCCCACCTCGCCCCTCTATCCCCTCCTCCCATTCGCCCTCACTTGAACTTCCTTTTCTTTTTCAATATTGGCTTTTTTTTTTTTGAGGGGGACTTTAGGTAGGGTCTAACTCTAACCCAGGCTGACCTGGAACTCAAAGCAATTATCAGATTTTTGCCACCCTAGTGCTGGGATTAAAAGTGTGGCCTAAACAACTGTCCTTCCTTTTAATATCACTTTTTTTTTTTTGCTTTCTTCTACCATCTACAATAAGCTAGTGATTGGTCGAATGTTACACAGGTCTTGTGTAGGAACTAGCATTCACTGTCAGGTCATGCATACAGTGATCACTTTGTGTCTAGAAGACAGTGTCCTATAGCATCTCTCCCCAAATAGCATGAAAAATTGTTACAAAGTAGCAAACTTTCACATTAAGAGAGAGTTGGGTCAGGACTGGTGGCGATGTCTACAAACCTATAACTTTCCAGGCTTAGGCAGTAGATCTCAAGTTTGAGGGATGTCTGTGATACACAGCCAGACCACGTTAAAAAGAAATAAAGATGAAAATGCGAGAAAGCAGGAGAAGATAGGTAGTAGGAGCTGGTGGAGAAGAGGAGGAGAAGGAGAAGGGAATGAAGAGAGGAAGTGATGGAAAACAAAAAGAACTAAGTAAGAGTAAGGCAAAAAAAAATAATAGAAAGTTACAGGAGAAAAAGCCCAATTAAAAAGTACCTACTCTGAATGCATGAGGACCTGACCAATTCCTGGTAAGTATGTTTGGGGGAAAAAAAGCCAGGCAGGATGGCATTTCCAATACTGTAATTCCAGTACTGAGGAGGCAGAGACAGGAGAAGCCTTAGAGATCTCTAACTCACAGGTCTGGCTTAACTGGTGAGATTTAATCTAATGAGAGACTCTCTTAGACCCACTTAAAAATGAGGTGAATACTTAAGATCTCAACAACAAAGCTGACTTAAAACTCACCCACTATGACTCAGGGAACTGTTGGAAGATGGGGCGGATAGAATGTAAGAACCATGGTGGGGGAGAATACCCAGAGACTTCACCCCCCTCAGCAACAACACACAAGGGGGAATAAAAATAAAGAAATAAAAAAAACTGGCTCCCTCTGGTGCAGTTCATAACCCCCTAACCTATGGACAGATCCAGTATGAGCACCGAGGAAGTACTCCAATGGGTAGGGGACAGAGAGGAGGGAAATGAGGACACATTCACAAGATTTTTTTTCATACAATGTATATGCTTATTTATAATAAAGGTATATTTAAAAAAGATTAGTCAATGAAACCAAAAAAAGTGAGGTTAAGAGTTCCTGAGAATGAAACTCAAGGGTCTCCTTTAGTCACTGTACCCCACTACACCTACCCACACACACACACACACACACACACACACACACACACACACACACACACACAGTCAACCTCTATATAATAAGCATGCATGTACACCACACACGAAGAAAATAAATGATTAAGATTCAACCGAAGAATCTCAACAGTTACAGTAGGGGCTTTCCACAATGTACATTAGCAAAAGGCTTTTAGCTCAAATGGTTTTTGAACATATAGCTCCAAAAAGACTATAGCTCCCATAAGCATTTTATGACTCAAAACTTGGCAGATAATTTTCAAGTATAAAAATTGAATGGATTGAGCCAGATGTTGTGGCTCAGGCCTGTAATCTCAGCATTTGAAAGGCTGACATAGGAAGACTATCATGAGTTCAAGGCCAGCCAGTGGTACAGAGTGAGTTCCAAGTTAGCCTAGTTAGAGACCCTGTCTCAATAAACTAAAAATTAGAAAAAAACAATAAATTGTCTAATATAATATAAATTATAGTTGTTCTATTTAATTATGCCTGAGATTATTTAAAATCTAAATGGCCTATCTGTTTACAAAGTATGTATGTTGAAAATAATTGCAAAGCAAAAGAAATCACTTTATTGTACAATATTTCCTTTATTAAAGGGCTTCTTTTTAAGTTCATAAGGTTATGTTAACTAGAACCATTTCAGTAATATCTTTAGGAAAAAATGCAAATTTTTGAAGACGCTCATTTTTAGTTAGAATATAATAAGAAAAAAGGTACTGTATTTAGTAGAAGAATTAAAAGTACAATTTTTAGTCGACATATAAAGATGTGACCAAGGGAATAATCAAAGTTGAAGCGAAGGAGGAATGATGCCATTGGAGGCAGAGCTGTTCCTCAGTCTTCATTGTGCTATTCACAGAGCAGCATGGCATTGGGCTGAGCAATTTCTGTCATCTTGGAAATGACTGCATGAAAGTTTTTCTCTAATTTTGACATTAAATCTGAAGCTCAGTGATTAAAGGATGTTGGGGTCTTGTTAGAATTGGCTATTTAAGTATTATAAAACTTATTGGCTTCCTATGAAAGGTGTATTTGAGAAAACGTTCAGTTTATTGAACTCATAATTTTGTTCTAAATAAAACACTTCCAAGATTTTTGTTACTTCTTAAGTAATTCATTAAATGAATTCTATTTATTCCTTACCCATGGTTTTCGGTATACTTTTAGAAATGGTATTATGAAAACTGGAAAGAAGATAAACTGTTATTGAGGTGTTCCATTGTTTAAAAAATGTTGACTATATTAAGGAAATACATTATGAAAATCAATCCCTTTACATATCAATGCTATTTTGGAATGGGCATTACTGATCAACACAAAATGAAATTCTATAGCTGAGTGTACAATTATTATGGTACTTCCCAGGCACCCTTTGAAACATATTTTATACTCTTAACAGTTTGGCTCTTTGATAAATGTGTTAAATGGGAACAAGTAGAATACTCATGTGCGGTGTTTGTTCAACAATGAGGAAACAGAAAATGAAGACAATGCTTTTCTCTCAAGCCTCATCATTGTGAATGCCACCCATCAAGAGAATCCACAGAATCCTAAAAGTAGACAAATGGGAAAAAGTACGCCATGCAATAAGGTATTATGAAATTTCTGCAAATGAACTTGAAGAGCCATTAAGCCTGTTAGAGTTTTGCCAGCACAGGCTATTACACTAAATTATACTTATCCCTGTTGAGTGTGCTATATCTTTAATAAAAGTTCAGTGAACAAGAGAACAATATAAATTGGATGTGTCTACTGTAGGAATTACCGTAAGTAAACATTGACTATAAGGAATTTTACCAAAACGAAGAATGATTGACAAAAAACAGATCATCAGGACATATAATTTTTAAAACAAATATGCGATTCATAGATTTATTTAATTAAGATACAATTTTTGTGCAAGTATGGACTACGTAATCTTTTGCAATTGATTTCAGCATACATATGCATAATCATAATGAAATAGTTCAAATTTACCCAGGTCTTCTGAATTTTAGTTGCCTGAATCTGGCAAAGTGTTTGTGGGTTTTAGGAAAAATGATAAAGTATGAGTCACTTGAGAGCGTGTCAGAAAGAATGTTCCAGGTGAATGAAGATTAGTGACCAAGAAGTGTTTCAGGGCCCCTTCTAGTTTGCAACACTGGTTGGCATGGATGCATGCTGTCTCCAGACATCTTAGGCTGTTAAGAAGTGGGCATGGGGCTGGAGAGATTGCTCAGCGGTTAACGCACTTGCCTCCAGTGCCAAAGGTCCCCGGTTCAATTCCCCAGTACCCACATAAGCCAGAGGCACAAGGTGGTGGCCCTGGGACTCTCTCTCTCTCTCTCTCTCTCTCTCTCTCTCTCTCTCTCTCTCTCTCTGTATCTCTCTGCTTGAAAATGAATAAATAAAATATTTTTTTAAAAAGAGCTGGGCATGGAGTGGACAGTTCAGTATGTTCAGTTGGTGTGATAATTTTATGTGTAATCGCGCTTTCTCTATCCTTTAAAGAGAATTGCTATTTGACTCTACTCTGCCAGTTTAATGATACCCAATGAGAAGCAATTACTTTAGACAATATTTGCAGCCTTATTATTAGAAGAACCAAATAAAACCACAAAACAAAAGGAAATAGCATTCAATTTAATGGAACCAGTAAGCTAAACCGACTGTAAGTGAGGTCACCAGTAAGCTAAACCAACTGTAAGTGAGGTCACCAAGCATGAACAATCACAGCAGCATTGGGGTTGTCTCTATGCTGTCTGACCTTCTTCCCTTGTAAGAGAATTCACAGCCTCTAGTGCACAACTAGCGACTGAAAGGGAAAAGTCTGCATACGGGAGAGATAACAACAAATAAGAAGCATTCAAGAGGTTCATGACCTAATTTTGATCCAACCACCCCTAGGAACGTTTCATGAGTCTCATTTGCAAATAGACATCTTTCTGAAAATAATATACAAATGATGAAGAAAAACATACCATCTGTGTTGGTTTGGTTCAGGTGTTCCCCACAAATTCATGTGTTTTGAATGCCAGGTCTCCAGCCTATGGCCATTTGGGAATTGGAGTCTCCTAGAGAGGTGTTGTTGGTGCCAGGCCTTATGAGTGTTATAGGCAGCTTCCCCTGGCCAGTGTTTGGCACACTCTTCCACTGCTGTTGTCCATCTGATGTGGGCCAGGAGGAGAAGTCCAGCCTCTGCTCATGCCACCATTTTCCCTGCAATCATGGAGTTTCCCCTTTAGTCTGTTAGCAAAAATAACCTTGTTCCTTCCACAAGCTGCTTATGGTCAGTGTTTGTCCAGCAAGGGGATCGTCACAACACAATCTTAAATGACACACTGTGAACCCCTTTAAATATGGAATAAGCCACCTGAAAGCAGGGAGTCTTTCAGCCGAAAGGACTCCTTTAAAGTACTACGTAGGGTTCATTGTCATTCCCTATAAAAATAATGTGAGGTTTTCAAAAAGTTCTTTAATTATTTAATATTGTATCACTTACATATGAGTTTGCATTTCCCCAAAGATTTTGACTATGAGCAGCATGTATTTTTCCATCTAAAAATCTCTCCATTGTATTGCAAAGAAAGAAAGTATTCTTTTCTTTACTAGTCCCATAACACAAATGCCTTTGAACATTCAATGATCTATTTCTTTAGTAAGTCTCTTTCTATTGCAGTATTTATGCATGAAATTGATCTAATGCCCAGAGGAGAAATAACCTCCTCAGCTTTCACATTGTCTGAAAGGCACATATGCAGTTTGCTTCTCCTTTTTTTCCAATGAAGCTTTTTTTTTTCTTTTACTTTCTCTTAAGAACACATCACAAATCCAATTTCCCAACAGATATGTGGGACTGTGCTGCTTCTGGGGAGCTAGAACAGAACCTCCTTTCCAAATGACTCATGAGATTTGGATCCCAGTAGGTGGGTGTTGAGTTTAAGAACTCATTGAATTACCATCATTATCATTTGTAATGTTTCCACAATCTGGAACAGAAATTATTGATTCAATCTGTTGCCTTCCACTAAGGAGAGACACATCACACTTAGCACAGATTACAGTAAACCCATGGACTGTTTTCTACACCACATGGCTGTGTGAACCAAAGGAATCTTAAGGGAATAAAAGAAATGGAGTGTAGAATGAAGGTGTGAGAGAGGATGGAAATTATCAAGAACAAGGAACTCATATGATGACTCCAAAACGAAGACAATGATCTTCCTCTTACCTCACAATTTAAGTGTTCATGTAATAATATTTGATCCAGGCATAAGAAGAAATGTAACACATGTGAGCATAATAAAGCACATCAATCAAAGAAATGTAGCTGCTCTTCTATGTGTGCTTTCCCTTAGTCTTGGTTTCACTTTATGAAACCTTAATATTAGTGACCAGCCTCAATCTCAAAATATTAAATGAAAAAATTCCACAAGCAATTGACGGTTTTTTAAAAATAATCTTATTAGACTGTTTTATAATTTTCTATTTTTGTTTATTACTGTTAATCTTTGACTGCTTAATTTGTAAATTTAACTCTGTCATAAATATGTGTATATACAGAAAAAAACAGAATTTACTGTTTTCATAATTCTCTGGTTCCAGAAATTTATTGGGAACCTTGGCCTTGGGATATAGTCCCAATAGATAAAGGAGAATACTATATCCATAAACCACCTCAAAATGTCAGAATAAATTTTATAATACTGTATAATAGTTTCTTTCTATGTTCTTATTCCTTGTCTCTCCCACAAATGTGATCATGGTATGAAGTTGAATGTTGTGTCTACATGCTGTGTTATTTCTCTTTCTATATTGTAGATTCATATTCATTCATAAACAATCACCTGAAACTTGTTCTCTTTTAACCTTTATAAATAAATTACAGTATTATAAATGTGTTTTATGTGACTGACTATGCCATATGCATGCATACCCATGAATTCAACCTATGACTTTATTTAACTGATTTCTAAATTCATAGTATACTATTGTATATTTCTGGATAGTTGTCATCTCTTTTTAATCTCTCTTTCCATGCCTTCTCTCCTTTTCTTCCATCATTCATTCTTCATTCCTCTTTTTCTCCTTTTCTTCCATCATTCATTCTTCTTCCTCTTTTCCTCGCTTCTCCCTCCTTCCCTCTCTTCTTCCCTCCCTTCGTTCCTGTTTTCATTATTTCAAACATGCACTCTTGTCAGGATTTTTCCATTAAAATTATTTAACTGAAAAATATCTTCCTGCTTTCCTTTATTTCACATAATTTCTTTATTCTTTCATCTTTTCTTTAAAACAATTTAACTGAAAATATTTTCCTCTCTTCCCTCCCTCCCTTCTCTCTTTCTTTCATCACTTAACAGAAAGAAGAAGAGATGTCATGGCAGTGGAATTGATTGACCAAAAATAATGAAAAGGTCCAACCCTTAATTATTCCTAGCTTATCTTTGCCTATGTTCATATTTTATCAGAAATTGGTAAAATATGTGCTTTTGATATTTAGATTTCCCTGGTGACATAAATTGTGTGGATTGTCATGATGAAAAGAAAATCATGTCAAAGGCTTTAAGTGGATATATATATATATATATATATATATATATATATATATATATTCCTTTTTCACTGAGTTTGAGCATTATTTCATGAAGAAACTTTTGTTTCCTCTTCTGGGAAGAAGTTATGCGGATTCTTTGCTCAAAATTCTATAGAGTTGTTGTCCATTTCTAGTTGATTTACAAGGATTTTACTAACCATTTGCAAATTTCATGTGCTGAAAACATCTTCTGTTGTTCTAGGTTTTTAATGTCATTAGGCATCTTGTTGAACAATGGAGTTTGATGAGTACCCAATGGAATTTATCCTTTTAATTATGTTAACTACTCAATGAAAATGTCCATAAATATTTACATGTACCTTGATCTGAATCTCTTCTCACCACACTTCCCTTTCCCTCTTCCAACCCTCCCTCACTGAATCCCTTCTTCTTTCCAGTTAGTCTCTCTTCTATTGTGATGTCATTATTTTCTTGTGTAGGCAGCATTCACCACTGTGAGGTCATCGATGCCATGGCACTTTATGTCTTGATGATAGCAATGCAAGCAGTCCTTTCTGTCCTGAGGCTCTTACATTCTTTCAGGTACCTCTTCTGCAAAAATCTTTGAGCCTTGGAGGGTGAGATAAGTGTTTGGGGGGGTGTTGTGGGTAAAATGTGCATTGAGCCAAACCACAGTAGTGATTACTCACCTAGTGCTTATTAATTTGCCTTCTTTTAATTTTTGACATCAATTTTAATTTATTTTCCCCAGCTTACATTTATAAAAATATAAATATCATTCACTATATTTTCATAAGTACTCAAAAGATTTCTCTTAAACTTTTTAAATATATATTTATTGTCCATAATGAGTTACATTATTTAGTGGGCAAACAATGCGTTGTTATCCCGAATTCCCAAATTCCCCCCCTCCCCATCCCTGATCAGTTGGATATCCTCCTCCGTGGTTTAGTATCTTTATTATGAATAAGTTTATACATTGTATGAGCAAATCTTGTGAAGGTTCCCCACCTCTCTGTCCTACACACTGGGGTTCTTCCTTGGTAAGCATTCTGAATCTGTCCATAGGATAGGGGGTTATGAACTGCACCAGAGTTAGCCAGGTTTTTGTTCTTTTTTTCCTTCCCCCTTGTGTATTGTTGCTGAGGGGGGCAATGTCTCTGGATATTCTCCCCCACCATAGCTCTTACATTTTTTTTGCCCTGTCTTCCACTCAGTTCCCTGAGTCATAGTGGGTGCGTTTTGAGTCAGCTTTGTTGTTGAGATCTTAAGTATCTCTGGATCTTTGCCCTGGGTTGTGTTGCCTTGTGACTACTGTCTATATTGTATATCACTGGTCTCTGCTTTCTCCAAATAATATTGATCAGTTTCCCCTGGCAGCTCATGCAACACTTTCCAGTGCAACACATGCTATCATCTGGGTGCTGGTTACCATTCTGAATTTAGCAGGATCTCCTGGTGCTGTTTGATGCTCTGTAATTTCTTCAGTAATATGGTCTTACCTTAGTATTCAAGAGTTTTGACAGAAGTCTGTCACATTTTGGGCCTGAGCAATTATTCTTGAGGTTAGGCTTCCTCCCATTCTGCTCATGGCCCCTCATACTAGGTGGTGCCCAAAGTTTCCTCAGCAGCTAACTGTATAAAATCTAGGGTTTCAGTTCATTATTAGTTTAGTTTACTATATGAGTCCTCTCTGCCTCCCATTGTCCCCACCGTTCCTTTCCCCCCACCCTTCCAATCCCCAACCTACCATCCCCCCTCAATTCTTTCCACTCACTTTTAAAGTCTCTCCATCCATCCACCAAAGGATTTTCTTAATGTTCTGGTTTAACATGGTTAGGAACCACATATGAGGGAAAATATGGAGCTCTTGTCTCTCTGCTCTTTTGTGTGGTTGCTAAGAATGATCTGTGTCAATTCCAACTATTTTCCTTGAAATTTCATTATATCGTTTTTCCTTTCAGGTGCATAGAATTCCATAGTGTATCTGTATCACAACTTTGATATCCATTTGTCCAGTGATAGTTTTTGGGTTGATACCAATCACACTATTATGAATTAAGCTGCTATAAACAAGGTTGAGCAAATGTCTCTGAACTTTGTAGATGAAACTAGGGGGTAGATATCCAATAGAGAGATGGCTGGGTCCATCAGTAGCTCTATATCCATCCTATTCAGGAGCCTCCACTTTGCTTTCCATAGTGGTTTTACAAGTTGGCATTCCCAACAGCAGTGAATGAGGGTTCTTTTTCCCCCACAACCTTGCCAGCATCTATTGTTAGTAGATTTTTCAATGATTGCCATTCTGACTGGAGTTAAATGGCAACTCATTGTTGTTTTGATTTGCATTTCTCTGATGATTAATGACATTGAACATTTTCTCAAATGGGAGTTGGCCATTTGTATTTCTTCCTCTGTGAATTCTCTGTTGAATTCTGTTCCCTGTTTTGTGAGAATCCTGTTTGATAGTTTTTATTTTTTAGGTTCTTTGAACATTATAAATATTAGAAAATTTCTGTATTGTAGCTGGCAAAGATTAACTCCCAGTTTGATGGTGGTCTATTGGCTTTGAGTATGGGATGTTTGTCTTCACAGAAACTTTTTACCTTGAAGAGATCCCATTGGTTAAATGACTGCTGCACTTTCTGAGATATCAGAGGTTTGTTCAGGAAGTTTTTCCCTATTCCTATGTCATATAGAGTTCCCCCAATTTTTTCTTCCAAGGTTTTCAGAGTTTGAGGTCTTACATTGAGGTCTTTGATCAATTTGGAGTTAATTTTTGTGCATGGTGAGAGGAGTGGGTATAGTTTCTTTTTTTTTAAAGTATTTATCCAATTTATCTAGCACCATTTGTTAAAGATGCTATCTTTACACCAGTTAACATTGTTGGCAGATTTGTCAAATATGAAGTAATTATAGTTGTAAGAGCTTATGGCAAGGTCTTCAATTCTGTTCTATTGTTCTATCTGTCTATTTTTGTGCCAGTACCATGCTGTTTTTGTTATGATGGCTTAGTAGTATATCTTTAGGACGGGTATGGTGATACCACCTGACATGCTTCTTTTACTAAGGATGGCTTTGGATATCTAAGGTCTTTTGCCATTCCAAATAAATTTAGAGATTATTTTTTTCTGTGTCTGCAAAGAATGAAGGTGTTATTTTTATCGGCATTGCATTGAATCTGTATATAGCTTTTGGAAGTATTGCTGTTTTCATGATATTAATTCTACCCATCCAAGAACATGGGATATCTTTCCATATTTTCACTTCATCCTCAGTTTCCTTCTCGAGCATTTTTATATTTTCATTATACAAGTCTTTTGCCGCTTTGGTTAGAGTTATTCCAAGGTATTTGATATTATTTCTGGCTATTGAAAATTGGACGGTTTCACTGATTGCTTTATCTATATGCATGTCATTTGCATCCAGGAAGACTACTGATTTTTGTGTGTTAACTTATTATCTTGCCACTGTGATGAAGGAGTTTATCACTTTCAGCAGTTTATTCATACTATTCTTTGGGTCCGTTTTATATAGGATCATATCATCTGCAAAAAGGGATAGTTTCATTTCTTCCTTCCCAATTTGTATCTTATTTATGTCTTTCTCCTGTCTTATTGCATTGGCTAGAACTTCTAGGACTATGTTAACAAGCAGAGGTGAGATTGGGCACCCCTGTCTCATTCCTGAATTTAGTGGGAACTCCTTGAGTCTTTCCCCATTGATTATTATTTTGGCTTTAGGAGTTTTGTATATGGCCTTAATTATGTTGAGGTATAGGCCCTCTATTTCAAGTCTTTCAAGTGTTTTGATCATGATGTGGTGTTGGATTTTGTCCAAGGCTTTCTCAGCACTGATTGAGATGACGATGTGGGTTTTGTGTTTAAGTTTATTAGTGTGGTGGATTATGTTGATTTATTTCCATATGTTGAACCAATCCTGCATCCCTGGGATGAAGCCAATCTGGTCAGGGTGAATAATATGTTTAATATGTTGAATTCGGTTTGCAAGGATTTTATTCAGAATTTTTGCATGTAAGTTCATCGGGGATATAGGTCTATAGTTTTTCTTTCTCAGTTTTTCTTTGTCTGGTTTGGGTTTTAGAGTGGTACAAGCTTCATAGAAGGAGATTGAAAGTATTTTCTGTTCTCCAATTACTCTAAAGAGCTTCAGAAAGAGTGGTTGGAGTTCTGTGATGAAGGTTTGATAGAATTCGGCTGAGAATCCATCAGGACCAGGACTTTTCCTTCTGGGTTTTTTTTTTATTATTTTATTGATTTTGACAGATGTAATAGGTTTATTTAGGAGATATATCTGCTCTTAAGTTTACCTTTGGCAGGTAATAGGTATCTAATAATTCATCCATTTCTTCCAGATTCTTCAATTTTGTG
Source organism: Zapus hudsonius (assembly GCA_004024765.1). Taxonomy (NCBI): domain Eukaryota; kingdom Metazoa; phylum Chordata; class Mammalia; order Rodentia; family Dipodidae; genus Zapus; species Zapus hudsonius. The sequence goes on from PVHP010034317.1 coordinate 15,667, forward strand.
GACTGGGGGTTTTGGAAATATGTCCTGATGATTCTTCCAATTTCATTGATGTCCATTGTGATCTCTCCTTTTTCATTTCTGATTTTGTTGATTTGGGCCTTCTCTTTTTTCTGTTTGGTTAGATTGGCCAGGGGTTTTTCAATCTTATTTATTTTTTTCAAAGAACAAGCTCAGTGTTTCATCAATTTTAAAAATTGTTTTCTTTTTTTCTAACTTATTGATCCCTGCTCTTATTTCATTTTGTCTTATGCTCCTAGGGTTGTATTGTTCTAATTTTTCCAAGGCCCTTAGTTGGTTAGTTAGGTTATCAATTTGAGATCTCTTTGTCTTTGTTATGAAGGCATACAGTGCTATAAATTTTCCCCTTAATACGGCCTTCATTGTGTCCCATAGGATCTGCTATATTGTATTTTCATTATTGTTTAGTTCAAGAAATTTTTCAATTTCCAATTTAATTTCTTGAAAGACCCATTCATTGCTTAATAGCATATTGTTCAATCTCCAAAAGTTGGTATTGTAGTCAACTTTCTAGTTGCTGTGCAGAAAGAACCCAAACAAAAGCGGCTTGTGGAGGAATGGGTTTATTTGGCTTACAGTCTTGAGGGGAGACTCCATCCTGGCAGGGAAAATGATGGCATGAGCAGCGGGGTGGACATCACCTCTGCCAGAGCACTGCAAACAATGGCAGGAAGGTGTGCCAAACCTTGGCAAGGGTAAGATGGTTTATAACCCCATTAACCTGCCCCCGACAGCACAGTTCTTGCAAGGTTCTAATTCCTGTACTGCCATCAGCTGAGGATCGATCACTGATGACACATTCATTTGTTTTTGGGGGACACCTGGATCAAACCATGACAGTTGGTTTGATTTCTATTTGTTTTATCATAGTTTATTTCCAGCTTTAATGCATTGTGAACCAATATGGTACATTGTGCTACCTCAATCTTGAATTTGGTGAAGCATGCTTTATGTCCTAATATGTGGTCTATTTTGGAGAACGTTCCATGAGTTGCTGAGAAGAATGTGTATTCTGTAAAGTTGGGATAGAATGTTCTGTGTATGTCTGTTAGGTCCAGTTGATCTATAGTATTATTGAGGTCTATTATTTCCCTGTTGATCTTATATTTGGATGATCTGTCTAAAGATGATTGTGATGTATTAAAGTCTCTAAGTATGATGGACTTGGAGTTTATTTTTGTTTTATTTTCCATTAGTTTTTGCTTTATGAACTGCGGTACACCTCTATTTGGTGCATACATGTTTATGATGGTGATATTCTCTTGTTGGATTGTTACCATGGTAAGAAGTGTCCTTGATTGTCCTTTTGAATTGATTTTGCTTTGAAGTCTATTATTTGAAGTCAGATATTAGTGTAGCAACTCCTGCTTGTTTTTGTTTCTGTTAGCTTGGAAGATCATCTTTCATCCTTTCACCCTGAGGAGGATCCTGTCTTTAGAGGTAAGGTTGGTTTCTTGGAGGCAGCAGAGTGAAGGATCCATTTTTCTCATCCATCCTGCTAGCCTGTGTATTTTTATGGGAGACATAAGACAATTAATATTCAAAGTTATACCTGGGAGGCTTGAGTTAATCCCTGCCATAGTGTAGGGTTTATGAAATTTGATGCCTCTCTTGTTATTTTGTCTCCTCTAGGCTTGATTACTGTGTCAAACTTCTGGATGGCCCTTGGGGTTGGTTGGTTGGCTCTTCCGTGTGGAATATTTCATGGAGAATTCTCTGTAGTTTGGTTTAATGTCCATATAATTGTAGAGCTGGCTTTTATCTTGAAATATTTCCTTTCTCTATTATAAGGGGAGCATGGGCTGGTGGGGGGCCAAGATGAGGCTCCCTCGCCTGTACTTGCCTAGGGTCTGGGGTCCACACAGGCTCATTTAAATTTTAAACACTTAACCTACTAGAATTCACTTTTCTATTTATTTAGGAAAAAAAACAGAGAATGGGCTCATCAGGGCCTCCAACCACTGCAAATGAACTCCAGACACATGTGCCATGTTGGCATCTAGCTTTCAATGGTTGCTGGGGAATCTAACCAAGGTCCCTATTAGGCTTAGTGGACAAGCACCTTAACCACTGAGCCATCTCTTGCGCATAAAATTCATTTTTGTATATGGTCGAAACTAAGAATTCAATTTAAGAATTCCATTTATGTGGCCAATTAACTGTTCATTCGTCCTCATTGAAGGGCACCACCATTTCACAAGGATTTTCCAGATCACTTTGTGATTTATCAAGTTAAAGCACAGTTTATTTCCTACATCTCTATTTTGTTCCATTGCTCAATATTTTCTGTCTCTGTGTAAATGCTGTATTGACTGTCATTTGAGCCCTATATTGAATTTGGTCTGGAATGGTAGAGACTTTAATTTCATGTGCCCTTGGTCTCTTCGCCACCGCCTATCAGATATCATTTCCACCCACCAGATATCATTTAAAGTGAGCTTACTATGATTCATAGACAATTTTGGCAATGTCGCTTGAAAAGACATATTTCTCTTTTGTTCTTCCTGCATCTTTGCAATGACTAGAAAGTTTTAACAGATTGTAAATTGGGATTAAGGAAATAATACCATTATAGAATGTCCTTTCAATCTCATTAACTGATCTTATGATGCTGAGCTACTCAGCTTTTCAGGGTAGACATGGATAGTAACAGTAAATATCTTGTTGGGTTATGGTGAAAATAAAATGAAATACAAAATATTACATATTGGAAGCTTGGTCTTCACTGTGACAAAATAGAGGTTATGGAGCCTTTAAGCAGTACAACCTGCCAGAATTTATTTGGGATCCCAATTCTGAAAAGGGTTAGATGGTGTTGTCATAGAACCCTGAAGTTTTCATGAAAGTTATGAAAAATACAGCAAGCCTGGCCCTTCCCTCTTTCAAACTTGCTATCTACTATTGTCATGACACCCTCTCACATACATTCTCAACACAGTTTTGCCTCATGCACTGAAATCTTCACCAAAGCCAACACCATGCCCTTGAACCTTCAGAACAGTGAGCAAAATAAACCTCTATTCTTCATGAAGTTACTCAACCTCAGGAATGTCATCACAGTATTTTTATTGCAACAATTAAAAACGACCTAATATAGTTTTCTAAGCTTTAGCATAATATCTAATACATAGTATGTTAAACTAACAGTTGCTATATTTTATTCTCATAATATTTCTGTAATGATTAAATTGTTTAAAAATGTATTTATCTTTTAAATCACATATTTTAAATTGAGAATATTACTATGTAAACAGACGAAATCCTGTTGCTGAAGAAATCGCAGAATACCATCGATCTTCATCGAGAGTCCCAGCGAGGTCTGGAATGGTAACCAACCCCCAGATGGCAGTTAGTGAAGGGCTGGAGGGCAATGCACAAGCTGCCAGGGGAAGCTGATTTGCGATAACTGGAGTAAACAGACCATTGGCATGAAACATAGTCTGCGACCATG
>PVHP010034318.1:0-19328 GCA_004024765.1 Zapus hudsonius
GGAATTATAAAAAAATGGCTGGAGAGATGCTTGATTGTGTGCTGACGGGATGCTAATTTGAATATTAGAATAGCTATATCATAGAAAATCAGAATCATCCTTCATTCAGAGCACTAGGTTATAAGGCTCCAGTGATATTTCATTAAATTAACATGTTTGAATTGCAAATGGAAAATGACCTTCATTACTATGTGTTTGTTCTTATTCTTTGAATGAGTCTTAAGCAGAGTACTGTGCTCATCCTTTCCTTCCTGTTCCTTCTTTTCCTGTATATTTTTGCTACAGAGGTTGAAAGAGTGGCAGGTTTCCTATTTGATTGATGAATCTATTTATTCAAGGGAAAAGCTTTAAAATGTTGAAAATGAGCATTGATGCAATGAAAACTATAGACAATTACTGTAGGTGCAGGAAAATAAAAATAAATAAAAAATACAAAACAAACAATTATAATAAGATGTGCTACCTAAGGAAAGAAAATACGGGAATCTGGAAGAAACCTGAAAATTATGTGTTAATGGAATGGACCCCAAAAGAAAATGTTACAGACATCTTTAGTACATGCTCTTTAGTAGGGAATGCATTCTGCAGTTCAGAAAGCTGAGCTCTACAATGTTTGCTTGGTTCTTGGGTTTCACAGGCAAAAATCTACCATCACCCAGGCTTCACTTTTATCTAATGGCTCAGTTGGAAAAAATCTTGTCCCACTCTTCAGATTATTGAAATCGAAGTCCTGGTATCTGGATGACTAGAGACCTGGACTGTTCGTCTACTGATGGATGGAGGCTCACTATACTTCCCAGAACTTAGTAATGCCTTACCAATTAGGCCAGTTATTTCTCTATGGTAGCAAGGATGTTTGCCACTTTATACACTTACTTGGTTGTATCAAGCCCACACAGGATAGCTCCCTTTTTTGGCTTTAAAGAATTAATGTTTATTAGTTTATAAATAATGAGTTTCATTATGGAAGTTTCACGCATGTTTTTGTTGCTCTTCTTTCCTCATGCGCCTCCTCTTGTCCCCTTCCTCCAAGCCCCATTCTCAATTTGTCTGTAACCCTTTCTGCTTCCATGGTCCATGCGTTCTGTTAATCCTCTTTTGTATTCTTGCTTCTTCTTCTTATTCACTTACCAATCCCTCCATTGAGAATTATTTTTCCCATTCTCATGGTCTTCTTTCTAGTTTCCTAGCTTTATGACCTATGGTTCCTCATAGACTTATAAGCACAGATATAAAATTAAAATACATGATAGAAAAAATGCAAAATATATCGATGAGGTTGGGGTGATGACAAAGTAGTTAAAGGCATTGTTTGCAAAGCTTGATGGCCTGGGATTGATTCACTGGTTATCACATAAAGACAGATGCACAAAGTGGTGCATTAATCTGGAGTTCATTTGAAGCACCGGCCTGCTTGAAAATAAATTAAAAATCATTGAAAAACATTGAAGAAGACAGCATATGGTATAGATTGTAAAAATATAGAAGACATCACATGGTGTGGATAGGAGAATTGTTATTATTATTATTATTATTATTATTATTATTATTATTATTATTATTCTTTGGATTGAATCCAGGGTTGTTTGCGTGCTAGGGAATTTCCTGACCACTGATCTATTCCCAGCCTTTTATATAATGATCAGCCCAAGAATTCCTCTCTCTGAGATCTGTTCACCCTCCATATCAGTTAGAATCCTCAGACTTATTGTGTCAGTGATTAGTGTTCCCAGGGCCTTTCTTCACACAAAATCCTGTTAGGACTGTGAGGCAGAATCACTATTTGATACTATCTGCACTGTCCTCAGGGTTGTGTTCTGCCTCACTGTTAAACCCCATGCCAGGACCTTCTCTACTCAGAACAATGGAGCTGGATAAAGTTTACAGAACTATGGTTCAGCAAATGTCACCTTTCCTTTTTCTCTAATTCAGGTAAGAGGGAGGTGACAAGCATCATGTTTTGATGTTGAGTTAAAAGAAAACAGGGCTTAAAGATAAAAATTAGCGACTGGAATGGAAAGTTGAGAGTTGTGTCCCTAGAAATAGTCAAGGGATGGTGTGAGGAAGGATGCAAGCTGGTTAGTACCTGGCTCACACTTTCACACCAGCACAACTCTTTTTCAATGTCATATGAAGGACAACCTTACCCAAGTCTTGACTGGGCCATTCTTGGGAAATAAAACCTCTGACATTGCTAGTTCATTCTTTCGAATCAACTCTGAGCCTCTCCGTCACCATTCCTAACACTCTGGTCCTTTCATGGAGGCACTACCTTTAACTTTTAAACCTCTCATCAGCCTTGGCAAACAAAGCAAACTTTGATTTTTCTTTATCAAACAATTCATCTTTGTTTCTCACTGGCAACATTTGATTTCTTTCTAACCTTAAACATTTCATGAAATATTTCATAGTATTTGGTTTCAAGTAGCTTTTGATTTACATCATGAAATACCACAGAAAATCATCACTAAATTGAAATTATTTGAAAAAATGACATAAAATATTCAGGTATCTCAATTAGAGCTCATTTTTTCTTATATCTCTGCTTGGAAATGGGTCAAATAATGTTGTATTTTGTACCTTGTAAAAAGGTTTGAACAAATCGACTTCAGAATGTCCTGTCAGAAATGACTTTCATGTGTGAGACCATGGAATTTATTCTTCACACTAAAAAAAAATCAAACAAAAATTGTGTTCACCTTCACTATTAATTCTTCATTCAATTGGCCTAACACTGAGTCACTATTGGAATTCTTACATCTTTACAAAAATAATTATGATACTGTCATTTTCTTTGTCTTAATGCAAGTTAATTTGACATTTTCAAGATGATCATTATTGACAATTTATAGACTACAGAAGATTAATATTGGATAAGAGCCTGAAGCTGCTCCTGGAAATCAGAGAAAGGGAGTGTTATAAACTGCAGGGCACTGTCTCAGCCTCACCGAGTGTGACCATTGGGGTTCTTTCTCTCTTTAGATAGTTCCAAGAGTGTAAAGAATTGCCTCAATGCTTATTTCCTTGATTTTTCTTTTAGCTCTCAATATATTTCAAATAATAAAAAGATAATGCTTTATAAAATAAATTTTAGATTTTTGTCTATATTGCCTTAAAATATACCACTTGATTAGAAATTGAAAGTTACTTGGTCAACAGAGGGATGATAATATATTGGATATTAGTGGACAACTTGATAATAATAAATGTTTTTTTACAAAGGAACACTATGTTGAATTGTGCTTGGGATAATTAATGCTTCAGGTTCATTACCATCAAATATTTACATTTCTTCAGAAATACTTCAAACCAATTAGTTTCAGTTATATGCACAAAATCCAACCTTATAGGAATTACAGACGTAGAAATTGCTATTCAGCAGCATGGCATGTTATTCTTTTTGTTTTCTGTACAAGAGGTTAAGAAGACACTGTGACATAGAGCGATAGCAAGCTTGTAACTGCTTTCTTATGAAATTTGTATCATGAGGTTGATAAAGTTATGGATATACAATAGAAGTCAGATAATATATTGAGCCCATAAGTTAAAAATGACTTAATTCTGCCCTTTACCATATATATCATGAACCCTTCATTTTTTCCCTTTATTATCCATAATTAGATACATTGAGTGAGCAGATAATGAGTTGGTATCCCCAGTTCCCTGATTCCCCTGTTCCATGTCCCCAATCAGCTAGGTATCCTCCTCCATGGGCAGTCTGGATCAGTCCATGGGGTAGGGGGTTATGGATATCCTAGGAGTCAACCCAGTTCCACCCCTCTTTGTATGTTGTTACTGAGGGGATCAATGTCTCTGGGAGTTCTCCTCCACCATGGCTCTTATAATCTTTCTGCCCCCTCTTCCAGTCAGTTCCCTGAATCATGGTGGGTGAGTATTAAAGCTGCTTTATTGTTGAGGTCTTAGGGGGGGCCTCTGTACTTCTGCTTTCGGTTGTGTTGAAAACATTGGTGTCCGTCTGTCTGGCTTATCCTGTGTTGACTGACTGGCTGTGGTTATGGGTCTCTTGGTTATCCCACCACTCTCTGCAGGGTTCTATATGGATCCTTCTTGGAAGATCTGGGCTGGCTCATCTCTTGCGAGGAAGTCAGCTATAGGCCTGTGACTCTTTGGTAGTGTTGGAAGAGCCACAGGTCTCTTGCTGCCTTCTGAAAAATACAAACAGAATCTCCATCAGAGAGTGAGATCAGTATAGGTTAACTGAGATACACATTTCTGAATTGTCTAGATTCCAATTTTAGTAGCTCTTTGTAAATCATTGGTATAGTACATTTCTCTTTGGGGTCCCAAGATTTTGGTTCCCAGTAAATTTCACCCTGAGTTCCCAGTTCCAGTTAAGGGCTCCCCATCACTGAGTGGATTACTTTACTGAATTAAAAGCTGTTGATTTCCACCCCAGGCTTTGTCTCCTCCATTGCACAAATGCTTCTTTCTTGGCTCACTGTTCTCTCCCCATAGGAAGTGTGGTCAGCATACTCATGGCAGCAGACTGCCTTTCATGCCAGCAGTCTCTGTTTACTCCAGCTGTAGTTCACCAGCTTTCCCTGGAAGCTTGTGCAGTGCCTTCCAGCTCTGCACTAACTACCATCTGGGGGCTGGTTACCATTCTGGACCTCGAAGGGTCTCTCGATGCTGATAGGTGGTGGCTTTCTATGGTTTCTTCAACAGCAGGATCCTACCTCAGACCTGGCATCTACCTGCAAGATGTCTCACCTCAGGATCGAGACATCTGTGCAACTATGTTTATAGCAGTTCAATTCATAATACCCAAGAATTGGAATTAACCCAAATGCCCAAACATGGAGGAATGGATAAGAAAACTGGTATATTTATACGATAAAATTTTACTCAGCTGAAAGGAAAAATGACATATCGAATTTTAAAGAAAAATGGTCTGACTTGGAGCAGATCTTACCAAGCAAACTCTCAAAAGAACAGAAAGTCCAATGCCACATATACTCCCTCATATGCAGTTCCTAACCAGGTTAACTGTAAACTCTACACAAACCAGTTGAAAGAAGTGTGTTTGTGAAAGAGGGGTAAGGGATGGGGGAGGGGATGCCTTAAACATGAAGTTAAACCAAAATTGTTTCAAAATCATAAAATCCTCAAGTACATAATGTAACATATTGAGCAAGAAGTGGGATTGTCTGGCAAGAGGAGCCATGCATAGAAGGGGAGAGAGTCTAAGCCCATGAAAAATTGATCAGTCTGGCAACTCCTGGCCCCAGTCACCGGCTCCTTCCCCTCACTGAGCTGTTGACACAAGTGACCCATGAGGTCCCCAAACAAGACAGGATTCTGTCAAAGCTCTTGAATGTCCATGAACCCTTTAATTCATTACATTTTTAGGGTCTGTTAGTAAAATGAAAATTACATCCCACAGATGAAGAGTGAAAACTCACTGCACCCTAGTCCATCCTTTCATAACTTCCAGCTCTTCCCCTCCTATTCCCATATTCCCGTTTAGAGACAAGCTCGTTTGTTCATATTTATCCATCATAATGAACTGAAAAGTCATAGAATTAAAATTTTGCCTTAACAGAACTGTGTTTTGGAAAGAACAGGTACCCAGAATTTATTTGCACTCTCTCTCTCTCTCTCTCTCTCTCTCTCTCTCTCTCTCCTAAGTATTATTGGTGCTTTTAACTTTCTCATATAGACTTTATACTTTTTTTGATAACTCTCCTTCTAGTTATGTGTTCATGCATATATTACCACTTACCTGAAATCCGAATTAACTTTGTTAAGCATAGTCTTGTATTTTGTACACACTTAAAGGAATGAAATAAAAGAAAATCCTAGCAGTGAATACATGAGAAGCACTTAAAAGAAACTCAGTGTCATTAGCTCGCATTGGAAATTAAATTCCATGGCTCATTGACAATTAAGCATCATCTAATCATCAGTAACAAGCTGTTAATTATAGCCTTGTGAATATTATGAAAATTGTTTGCAAGTTAGTGTATATTGAGGTTACATTATTATTTAAAATGTCTGAAAACTTGTAATAAATCATAACAAGAATTTGGATAATGACCTATTTTTGTTTGGCTTTCGTTTTAAGTGTTTGTACAAGAATATCCTGTATGGTGAGCAGATTCTCTCCTACACTGTCTTTTCTTATCCTTCTCTCTCATGTTAGTGCCTTTTATATTGCTTCTCATATCATGGCATATAAACATACATGACTCTATGTGTCTACATACAATCTAGGAATCATGATTAAAGAAATCATAAGACCTTGTTTCTGAGACTGGATTAATTTGTATATTATATCTATTTGCATTTATTCATTCTTCTGTTGCACCCTAAATTGGATCCATAAAGTTTAGTTCGATTATGGCATCATCATAACACATACACAATTATAACTTTTCCCACCATTCATACCAGCCCTCACTGCCTTCCCTGGTCCTCCTTCCCTCCTTTCCACTCATTCCCTTCCTATGTCCACATAATCCCTTTTTCATGTCACATGTACAGTTACTCTCTCTAATTTTTCTTTTAGATATTTCCCTCTCTCAGAGCCTTTCTAATTTCATGCAAGTATACGTGTGTGTGTGAGGGTGTATTAATTCTGCATTTGAGGAAAAAACAGATTTTTTTGTCTGAGTCTTGCTTACCTTAATAATCTGTAGTTATGCATAATTTTGTGCAAAAGATATGATTTTGCTTTTCTTTCTGGCTGAGGAAATCTGTATTGTGTGTATACTACAGTTATTTAATCCATTTATTGGTTGATCAGCATTTAATCTGGTTCCACTCCCTAGCTACTATGAATACTACTGCAATAATCATGGATGTGTTTGCACCTCTGCGGTATCATTACTTAAAATTCCTGTGGGAAAATGCCCAGTAGTAACATGGGTGAATCATAGAATGCTTAGATTTTTAGTGTTTAGAAGAAAAGTCATGCTTATTTTTAAAGTCACTACCCCAGGTATCTCAAAGGCTAAGCTCCTCAACCCTTAACTACTTGTTCATTTGAATTTACCACCAAGACCTGATGTACCATTATCAAAGCAAACAAAATTTGAACCACCCACAAGCCCTACTTACCTTTAGTGTGCTCTAGCTGATCTGTCCTCACAAACCAACTGCATCTTATTTCTGTCTATGATGTGTGTATATTAAGTGTTACTTCATCCATTTACCTGTCACCAATAGACTTTCAGTTTCACTGTGTGTCTTAGGAAAACTGAATGCAACGTGGCTCCCAGCAGAAATCAATGAATATATTTTATTTGGGATCCATGGAAATTTTTTTTAAGTAGGATTGCACCTAAATACAGAAAATGGCATTCCTTTCATTGATCAAATTTTCAGTGATCAAATTTAAATGAACGTTTTGTCTTTAAAATGAGAAAATTACTTAGAACTGAGAGTTCACTTGGGAACATTTAAATTTCTTCTATTTGAGGAATTTTGATGAAGTAGTGTCCATCTTTTCAAGCGAGCAAACCTCAGTTTAAATCCTGACTTCCCATAAAGCTTGATCACAAAGAATGAAATAAGCTTCAAATGACATCTCTCAAGAAGCTCTTTATAAGAAAAATGTCACTTGGCTTATTCATTGTCATTATGTTTAACAAATCAATATAAAAGTTTTATAATTTTCAAGCAGTTTAATTTTCACATTCTTGTCATTTGTGTTTACTTGGTAGTTTTAATGTAATCCTATTTCCAGCGCATCCATATGAGATGCAATGTTGCATTTGGCTAAGAAAATGCATGTGGTAGCATTCCAGTTGCGTATATTCTCTGTCGATATCATCAGCAGACAGTTTTTCCCTTGAAACCAAAGGAGTTGTTCTCCTGGTTTCTTAAACCAATCTGACTGTGACAAACGGTGGACTGCCTGCAGAGCCCTGCTAGAATCTCTTTCTTGTCCTTTAAATTTCCTTGTAATGAAAAAAAATGAAATATAACTCACAGCAGAGCCCACAGCACAATCAGTCCTTTCTCTTGTGAGTAATGTTCTTCTGGTAGTGAAAAAGTAAAATGATGTAAAGGTTACACTATGCCTTAACTCATTCTTGCAAAGGTTATAATTGTGTCATTATTCAGGTCAAAGTATAATGAAAACTTCAGTTATTCATATGCTAGCCATAGTTGTGTCTAGAAATATATTAAAATATTTGTCTTAATATTTCCCAATATTTTATTGTACATTTTTAATATTACTGACTTTCAAATTTACTTCCTGCCTGAAGATTTATTTCTTTTAACATCAGAGAACTAGTTAGACTCTCACCCATGTAAAACCACAAAAAAGTAATGTATTGTGTTGCAGGAAGTTGTCTCACATGGCTGTTCAAACATAGCAATCAGGATGTGGAGGGTTTGGAAATCTAGTGCACGCACTCAGAATGCAATTTGCAGTTCTCTTCTTTCTGCAGTCTAGAGGCACAGAACTAGAGAGACACTTCAGGGATGTCTTACTATTTGATAAGACTATCCACTTTTATTCCACCAGAATCCTAAAAAATGCTTTTAGGATGTTCAAGTTATGGGTTTTGTGCTTTAATAAAATTATTCAATATTCAAAACATAGATAATTTAATCAAAAATATTTAAAACTAAAAGAGGAGTCATTTTCATCAATCTTCTGGAATGATGAGTGTATATTTATGTCCCCAACCCACAAGGGTTTGCTCCCATGTCATAGGTCAGAAGAGCTACGTCTGATATTTTCCAGGTGCATTATTACCACTTACATGCTTGAAAAATTGAAAATCCAGATTTATTACCAAAATGCATTACTAAAAACATTTTTAATCTTTTGAATAGATGAAACTCTTATATCTAATATTTGCATAAAGGAATCATAATCTTATAAATCAATCAATCAATCAGCCAAATTAATCAATCATATCAAATCATATCAATCATATCCCCTCTCATTTTTAGCAGAGCATTTACAGTTGTACCAAAATAGTGCTTTTTTATTAAACTGTTTTTATTTTTTAAATCACGATACTATTTATGAGACCTTGAGGTTTTTATAAAGTTACTTTTAAATTATTAAAAGTAAGTAACTGATTTTTTTCAAATATCTTTTTGTCTGTGCATGTGTGTATATCTGTGAGTTTGGGTGTGCATAACTTCAGACAGTGGTCATGAGCTTCTATGTTGTTTGAGTCAGGGTCTCTTGTTTACTGACTCATCCAATCACCAGGCTGGCTGGTCTGGGAGCTTCGTGATACTCCTCTGTCCCCAGGTCTCCTCTTGCTATAGTTACTTAAGCTTGTGCTAGGTATTTGGCTTTACATGGGTTGTAGGGATATGAACTCAGATCCTCACTTTGCATGGTGAGTACTTTATGTTTTGAGTCACATTCTTAGGCTCTAATATTATTATTTTACTTTTGAGACAGGCTCTTACTACATAGCTCAGGCTGGCATTGGACTCTTCTACTTCTACCTCTGAAGTAGAGTTGTGTAGCACCATACTCATCAAATAATTATTTATTAGTTTAGCCTAGAGTGACTCTTAAAAAATTGATCAAGAAATCTTTCATTAAAACATATCACAGTTAGCCCCTTATATGCATAGACTGCATTCATGGAAGCACGCAATCATGGATCAAACTACAGGCTTACTCAGGATTCTCACTACCTACACAAGACCTGCATAATAGGAGGAGAAATGATAACAGCAACAGTACACAAGGGGGAAGGAAAAAAAAAGAAAAACTGGCTCCTTTGTTGAAGTTCATACCCTCTAACCTATGGACAGATCCAGTATGTGCACTGAGGGGACAGAGAGGAGGGAAACGGGGACATGTTCACAAGATTTGCTCATACAATGCATATGCTTATTCATAATAAAATATATAAAATAGGTCACTAATCAGAAAGAAGAAGGGATTCCATGGAGGGTGGTTTGGGGGAGGGGATAAAACATGGGAAACCTATACCTAGCTAAGAGCTTATTGGTTTGCATCTGTAGGCCACTTATTTTCTGCCCATGCCCCCAGCCATGTATCCAGCCAGCAGTTTAACCCACCAATGGTGTAAACACTTCAAGATGGTTATCACACTGCCTGCCACGATGTTTATAAAAAACTCTGGGATTTCAGAACTAGATACCCAGGATTTGGAAGTAACTGTCCTGAGTCCAAATGTCGACACAAATAAATTACTGATTTTCCACTCTATTTCTGGTCCATGATCAGTTGCAGTGCCCACTGTGTGTGTGTGTGTGTGTGTGTGTGTGTGTGTGTGTGTGTGTGTGTGTGTGTGTGTTATTTCAAGTTAAGGTTTCACGGTAGCCCTGGCTCACTTGGTCCTCCTCTATAGTTTCAAGCTGACTTTGAACTCATGGTGATCCTCCTATCACTGCCTATAAGTGCTTGAATTAAAGTATATGCCAACACACCTGGCCTAGTGGGCACTATTAACAGCTAGTGTATCTGTTCAATATATGTATATATACCTGTGTAGGTATGTGGAGAGAGTACTCAATAGAGGGAATGATATAATACTCCTTAATTAATGCTGATTTATAGCAAATCCTACACATTAACTTAAAACAAAAGAAGTATGTTATAATCCTAGAAGCTGGAAATTGTACTGAAATCAAAAGGATGACACTACTTTTAGAAATTACATGAAGCCATTCATTACATTGCTTTTGTTTCTAGCTTTAAAAGGCTGTAGTTTCTTACCATGTGCTCTTCACCAATCTGCATAGCCAGCCTCGAAAGGTTAAGACTGAATGACACTGTGTTATATGTAAACCTGTGTTGGTAATCACATATTCCTTTTGACTTTCCAGTCTACTTAAGTCTTTTTGAAAGATTTTTTTGATTATATTGGGACCTCACAGGTAATCCAGTATTTCTCCAGACCTTAAATGACTTGTTAGGTAAAATATTCTATCTGCAGCTTGAATTTTCATTTGCCATTTAACCTAACATAGTCACACATTTTGGGAATGAATTTGATGGAAGGAAGATTATTCAGCCATCACTATTAATGAAATGGTCCTAAATGTTTTCTCTTCCTTAGGTATAGACTACCTACATGTGTTTTTGTGCAAGATATGAAAGTGTTTTCTTACATGAGTAAATATTGCCTTAGTCTTACACAACTTTATGAGTTGTATAAAATTAGTTTATCAAACAAATGATCTATGGGAAGAAGCTCAATTCTAGCTTGCTGAATGATTACACACATGCCAGAAAAATCTAAATCTATTTTATATCTATTCATCCATATCTTCAAAGGAATATATATTATTGCGTTTCATACATGATCTAATTTGAAGTGAAAACAGATAACACTCTGCTGTCTTCATGTAGGTTTTATTGTTGCAAATGAGTGTGTTGATGTCTTCTTACTTCTATATTTTAAAATTTAATGGCATTTGTTTATTTTGTGGGCTTAAATTACCTTAAGTATACTGCTAAATCTGTTTGTTATTCCAAGGACAGATGGTTTATGGATTTCCTTAATTGTAAGTATTATTTTTTTATTTATTTATTTGAAATGGGAAAGAGCAGGGGGAGAGAGAGAATGAGAGAGAGAAAGGACAGAGAGAGAAAGGAGAGAGAAAGGGAGAGAAAAGAAAAGGGAGGAAGGGAAGGAAAGAAAAGAAAGGGAAGGGAAGATGGGCATGCCAGGGTCTCTTGTCACTGCAAATACCAGGCACATGTGCCATTTTGTGCATCTGACTTTATGTGAATATTGGAGAATAGAACCCTAATAATCAGACTTTGAAATTGAGCATTTTTAACCACTGAATGAAATTTCCTTCCTAAACTTTTATCCTAATTTTATCATGAAATCTTTCTCTGTCCCGAAAGCAAGAGCTTCAGGGGCACCACAATTCATGGCTCAAGCATGTAGACTTTGCATGAGTATATTTTAATCCTGTAAACTATTGTTTATGGTCTAAGCCATTGCCCTCAGGAAGAATCAAGAACCAGTGTGCCACTCTAAGCAATGTGTTTTATTAGAAGCTAGGCAGATTTCTGAGTAAAATTTTCTCAAGAATTTTGAATCACATAATCATGGTTTTGAACAAGCAGGTGCAAGTTTCATAAAGTCATTTCTTTTTTAATATTTTATTTATTCATTTTAAAGCAGAGAGAGAGAGAGAGAGAGAGAGAGAGAGAGAGAGAGAGAGAGAGAGAGAGAGAGAGAGAGAGAGAGAAAGTACCAGGGCCACCACCTTGTGGTCTGGCTTATGTGGGTACTGGGGAATTGAACCGGGGCCTTAGGCCCTTGAAGAAAGTGCCTTAACCATTAAGCAATCTCTCTAGCCCGTCATAAAGTCATTTCTAAATATGTCTAATACATGTATTTGAATAGTATTCCCATGATCCCTTACACCTTATACTTAACAAGTTAAAAAGGCCATATATTAAGAGGAACTACTCTCATTTATGTTACCATTTAAGAAAACTATTGATTTTTCATTCTTAGAAGATTGCAAAACCAGTCAAAGGAGATTTCAGAAAAGTATAAACATACATTTTTGGTTTGTTTTCTTTTGTTTTTTGCCTTGAGCTAATTTGATCTTAAAATTCAACTTCAGAGAGAGTTTAATGATTAAAAATCTAGGTCGGTGACTATTGTAGCCATAGGAACTGAAGCAATTTAATGTTGATTCAAGCTACAATTTCTTCAAAATGAGACATTCATCTCATAGTGTATGGGTTCTTTAATTATATCTGACTTAATTTATCCAAAAACTGAGCACTTACCAAACTTTCAAATGTTTAAATAATTTTCTACATCATAACTATTGTGAATGGTAAACTCAAAAGTGCAGGTGTGTGTTTACAGATGTGGAGAGTAAATTTCTAGTTAGCAGAGAGTGTGGAGAAGGTAGGAGGAAAATCCACAGGTCCAGTGTATGTGTGATCAGACCAAGAATACACTACTAGTTTTCCATGGCCCAGTAGAAGGAATAGGATTAACAATAATACATTAAATATCACAAATTCAAGAGAGGATTTTTTAACATTCTCACTATAAATGAAGTGTCTAAGGATAAATGATAGCTAATTACTACTACCCATCATATAACTGAATCTAATGCCATATATATAAAACAATATTTAGTGAAACTAACTCTTAGAGGAAATTTTATATTCCAAATTCAATTCTCACTAATGTCTGTATATTCATAAAGGTAACATACTTCTGGTTTTATGGGTTTTGATTACAATAGCAAAAGAAACAAGAGGACTTCATTCATGGAAGAGAATAGAATATTTTAAATAATGAGCTGAATATGTATTTGGGAAAATAGAAGAAATGACAACTTGTAAACATTTTCTTAGATAGGTAGGAAAATTTCAATTAACAGAGCTATGTAAACTAGTCCACATATGAGACTTAACAATGTGGCAGGATGAGGTGTTAAGCATTGGTTTTATTGGTTGATTCAGCAGCTAGGGAGACAGCTCAGTGTTAAAGACTGTTGTACAATCTTAAAGAGCTAAATTTGCTCTGCAGAACCCATTTAACAAAAGCCAGACATGACTCACATGCCTGTGATACAAGAACTGAGATATTTGGAGACAGAAACAACATGGGGTTCCCTTTGCCGCCAACCTCGTTGTATAACAAGGAACCCAAAGTTCACTGAGAAACTCTGCCCTACTGAAATAAGGCTGAAGAGTGACAGAGGAGAATTTCTGACCTTTTCTTCTTTTTTTGACATGCTTGTCCATGGGCCCGTCACATGTTTATACACATGTACATGAATTGCATGTGCACCATACGCATCACATACTACACTCACTCAGAGACTTGCATCATAAAGAACCCTTGTAGTCCCCCTCCATATCAATAAATGAAAAAAAGTTTTCATGTAAGTTTAAAAAGATGAGCATTCTTTCTGAAAAATGCTGTAATTGATTTGGGGAGAAGAATGAATCTATGAACGTTTCATTCTAAAGTTATTCATTTACTGAGTGGAATGCTGGTACTCTACAATAAGCCACAATGCATTGGTTGTATAAGACATTTTGGCTAATCTGAATTTACTAAAATTTTGTCTCGTCCAGCTGTTGTCAAGTTCATGCATTGATTATAACACACTTCAGAACAGTGCATCAATGTGACATGCAATTGTTATGTGAGCATATGAACAATGGTCCAGTGGAAACATGTATTAATTTAGCATTTCAGACTTCTCTTGCTGGAAGAACTCCAGGTGTGTATTGAATATAGGAAAAATTATACCATGGCATTTGGGGCTAAAATATCCCACAAATAAAGAAGACTAATTAGTGTAAATTATGAAATTATGGAAGTTAACAGTTACAAATAAAAAAGGTTTAGAGGAGACTTTGTAGATGAGAACAGTATTTTACTCTCTCTTTATGCCCTTGTTGGATCATTAAGGTGATGCGATCACTACAAAGATAATTTTTTAAATTGCATTGATATTTAGCCTGTTAAGCTGACTTAAATCAGTGAAGTTGTAACATAAGAAGGTGATAAACAGTTGATTCGGAACCATAAAATCACAAAGGCTGATGAACAGGAGGTCTAAGATAAGCATAGAAGAGAGTGATCATCCTTTGATCAGAAACCAAGAGGCCATTTGGCTTCATCTTGTAAAAGCAGCAGAGCCAGAAACTGGGAGAAGCTATCAAAAGTACGAAAATTAAAATGGGAAACATTTTGGTTTATTCAGATGATCATGGATCAAAGTAATTTTCAGTTTTCAGTTCATATGAGTCCTTTAGTTAAATGAAATCATTTCATTTCCTAGATGCAGAAAGAACATTACAGTATTCATTTCTCCATGTAATTGCTATAAAATAAATATACTGAATGAATGTAAGGAAATATTGATTCCAGTTTATTTGAAAAGCATGAAGCAGATATAGCTCTTCTAATTTGATATAAATTCAGTCAGTATTTCTGAAGTTGAAGATTGGCTAGGAATCGCAGAGGTCATTTCAATAAAGAACAGAGAATGGAAAAATGAGAGTAATCAAATTCCAATTTCTGACCAGAATAATTTCTAAAGGTAATTAGTTCCAGCAGACTGCTCACCTATCCCTTTCCAGTCATTAGTCATAACCTTGAGTCTCACAGATGTTAATATATATGCAGTTTAAAAAAAGACACTGAATATGAGATTTGTCACATGACTCCATAAATTGTGTTTATTTTAAATAATACTTTGATACTTTAGAAAAATTAATTTCATATCATATTAATTAAGATAAATAAACAATTTTCTCAAATGATAAAATTCTAAGAAAATTTTATTTTCACTCTCTTATATTTTAAGAAGTGAATATAGATGTAAACTCAATTTTTCACATTTCTTTAATATGTTATTTATTTCATTGTTTTTCCTTAAGGTTTGCATGAGATTGAATATCCTTTATATGTCTGGATATATTGCTTATTTGTGTTAAGTTTTGTATTGGAGACAGAAATAAGGGCAGTGTTGGTAATGTTAAGTGATTAAAAAGAAAAAGAGATAGGTCAATAAGCATTCTATAAGTCTTATAGGCTCATTCGACCAATAGGATGATTCATAAAATCAGTAAAAATACACCTCATCTTATCTTGTAGTAGGTTTTTATTGACATACTTAAACATACAGACAATCTAGTAATATCACAATCCCTTCACACCACCCTCCCTTTCCCCCTTCTCTGCACTTCACCATTAAACCCCTTCATCTTTCCAACTAGTCTCTTCTGTTTGAATGTCATCATTTTTCTTTTCTGTTGTGCAGGTCTTGTGTATGAACATCTGCCATTGGAAGGTCATAAATATTATGGCCACTGTGTGTCTGTGAAGCAGTCCTCCCATTCCTTTGGCTCGTACATTCTCTCTGCCACCTCTTCTGCAATGGTCCCTGAGCCTTGGAGGCTATGAGAGAGATGTCCCTCTTGGTACAAAAGGCTCCAATGTCACTTCTTCTCAGCACATTGATAAGTTCTGAATACTGCCAGCGGTCCCACTGACATTCTTATTTGTATTATATCCACTGACTCCATATTCATTCAAAGTAACTATTAAAATTAACTCTTTGCTTTA
The DNA here is from genome assembly GCA_004024765.1 of Zapus hudsonius. Classification (NCBI taxonomy): domain Eukaryota; kingdom Metazoa; phylum Chordata; class Mammalia; order Rodentia; family Dipodidae; genus Zapus; species Zapus hudsonius. Next base: position 16,047 of record PVHP010034318.1, read on the forward strand.
ACTTGCACTATATCCACTGAACTGTGTTTGAACAAAGAACTCAAATCTTCAACAAAGTCATATTCTCACACATTCTAAATTCATTTACTATGTCAGAATCATCAATATTTATATTCACATTTTAATATAAATTGTTTACCCACATACATGAACACACAAGCACACGTAAAGCCTATATGCATCTACAAGAGTACATTCTTATATTTGTGGGTCCGCATGCATGCAAAACCCATAAGTCCATCTGTGACTGGGTGTGTTGAGAGTCTTGGATGATGTTCATTTCAATTAACATCCATCTTTATTGAAATGGTGTCTCCTTTTGGCTGGACACTTGGCTGGTCAGTAAGCCTGGGGATCTGCCTGTCTCGGACTTCATAGTGCTAGGATTATAAGTAAATGCCACCAATCCTGGTTTTTGTATATGTTTTCCTGGTATTGGAACTCAGGTCCTTATGTTTATGAGGCAGACAGTTTACTGACTGAACAATTTCCCTATCTGTCAGAAATATAATTTGAAATTGCATATATATATTTTTTAATTTATATATGTTATTTCATATATAGATACACTGTATATATATATGTGTGTGTGTCTGTTTGTGTTATTTCATACATAGATACACTAGATACAGCATATATATATATTGCATATGTATATATCTACATCCATATGTATACTTTTTAAATCTGAATCACCATACCCAAGTTCTAACTAAGATGATAGATTTCACTATACTTTCATTCACACAGATATAATCATTTAAAATAAATAACATTTAATTTGTGTGTCCATTGTATAATCTCTCTCAATGATCTGATTTTATGAAGACTCTAGTTCAAAGGCAAATTATTTATGTTTATTTTGCACTCTCAGTCACATACAGGCTTTGATCTGCATGAGAAATATTAAGCAATTTTTAGAAGGTTCAGAATTGTTTGTAGTAGAAGAATTCCATGCTACCATCATTTTCAAGGTGCATTTTTGTCTCTTGGGCATTCATCAAGGAAGCAGCTGGATGAGAGGATAACAGGAGAAACCAAACCTCAGGAGTGCACATCTACATATACCATATGATCACGGGAACTTGATCCTAAACATGCCCTGAGTGAGGAAAATAAATCTTGTGTCAATAGGAAATACTGGTGAATGGATGGAAATGCTGTCATATCATATTTTGGAACTTTTGTCACTTATTGGAAACATAAAATGATTATGAATGCAGAGGCATTGTTAAATGGATAAAATATTTTATAGAAAATTACTTTCGTATGCTGTGGATATCCTGCTCATCCATAGCAGGTCCATAACAGGTTAATCTTTGCACAGACTAAGCCTGGGACATGGGAAACTGTATGTCTTGGGTGTGATGAGCATGAGTCAGCACAAGTCTGATGCAATAAACGTGAATCAGCAACTCATGATTAATCTTATGCTGAGAAGAATAAACTTTTCTTTTTCACTTCTGCCTAGAGTCCCCATAGCTTTTACTGCCTTAAACTCTCAATAAAAGCTGCAAATAAAGTCAGGATGGGGCTTCTTCTAGAGGAACTCCCTGGCCCTCCTTCTGTCTCCACCTTGTGTGTTGCATGATCATTTTGGTACAGACAGGAAAGAGTGAGATGGAAATTTAATCAACCATCCTGAAGTTTATTTTAAAGCTGTATCTCTCAAAGAATTCATAAGTATCTCTATTTAGGTAATTTTAGATGAACATAATATGGAATAAATATCAACTATCTGAGAGGTGTAACTAAAGTGGCCCTACCACACCGGTACTTATCTTACCTTGTTATCTTTTTTATATTTTTAAGAAATGAGTCAAGTTGGGTAATTCTAACAAGACTGTACTTTAACTAAGCTGCTATCATCTCTTCCATGAAACCTTTTCCCTGGGACTTCAGATGCCTTTTCTGCCTTTTTCTAATATGACTTTTCAAAGCTAAGAAAGTATTTTGTACTAACCACAGGTTTTATCAGTGACTTCCCATTGTTCACCATTAAGGTTTTCTTTAATATGGCCATGAAAGCTCCTCAGGAATTAGTCACCTTCTGTCCCTTGGAGGTATTTGCGCCTCTGCTTTCCTGCTGCTGTCCTGCTCACATTCCTTCTTTCATCTGGACGTATCACCATTCCCAATTTAAAGATATATTACAAAGCCATTGTAACAAAAACAACATACTACTTGCATAAGAACAGATAAGTAGACCAATGGAATAGAAATAAAGACCCTGCCCTAAGCTCAAGCAACTATATCTACTTAATCTTTGATAAAGATGCCAACAATGTCAACTGGAGTAAAGATAGCATCTTCAACAAATAGTGCTGGATAAATTGGATAAATACTTGTGAAAAGAAGAAAATAGACCCAGTCCTCTCACCATGCACACAAATCACCTCCAAATGGATCAAAGACCTCAACATAAGACCTGAAACTCTGAAGATCCTGGAAGAAAAAATAGGGGGAACTCTCTATGAAATAGGAGTAGGGAAAAGCTTTCTGAACAAACCTTCTTTCCTTTCAATATGTTTCCTCCCTCCCATGTGTCTGGTCTTTCTATATATCCTTATCTGCTAACACAACATGCACCTCAATTGTAGGCAAATATTATTTTTTCTTTTATTACAGATAGTTTATTTTTATTAAAGAAAGGTTTCTTATGTCTCCGAGCAGATTGAATATTCCTATTACACATGCCCATAAAATCAGGTTTTTTTTGGCATTGTAACACCTATAATCTCTGAAACTTCACCTTAATGCTATTTTGATTGGTATTTTACTCCTTTACAAAAATGAAAGGGTATTTAAAATATATTTTGTTCATCATACTTTATTCTATACTTGGAGTACAGTATTTAAATATTAGTCCTTATGAAGGAGTGGAGGTTCTGAGATGATATTGTATAAGTTAAATTTTGGAAGAGAAAACTTTTCTACTTTTTGATAAAAATGAGGAGTAGGTAAAATATGTTGAGCTAGGGAATTAAGTGATGAAAGATGCACTTTAAGGCAATCTGAAATCAATATGAAAGATGGATTGGGGTAGAAGAGACAGATCTAGACTGTAGCCACGGTAAGCAATAAAGACAGGTTAAAATACAACAGCTGACTGAGAAGAAAATGTGCTGAACAACGAAAAACTGTATTGAAAAAGTAAGATATGATAATGTTGATTCAAAAACTGTAAAACAGGTGAATATTAAACATGGTAATACAGGCTAGAAACCTGATTGTTAAAGCTAATAAATATTACCTATAAAGTGTATTCAAAAACAAATTAAT
>PVHP010034319.1:0-19252 GCA_004024765.1 Zapus hudsonius
AGGCCCACTGACAGGAGGCTGTGCCTCCAGCCTGTAGAGCTTGTGTCTTGAACTTTCTGGAGTTGGAAGTCATTAGTCCCACTTAGCAGTCCATTCTTCAATGGTAGGCATTGCTCTATTTTCCTTGGCTTTTTCTCCCAGCAAATATTGCAAGCCTTCAATTCTCATTGTGGGCTAATTACTCTCTTCTGTTCGCCAGAACCATAATTCAGTGGAAGCTGTTCCTACCCAAGGACATGAGGACAGCAGTTATGTAATTGAGAATAATGGCTTGGAAGCTATGAATGTTGGAAATGCTGTGCTAAGGCAGACACAGGCTAGCCTGGTGTTCTTATGGACAACTCACTGTAATAAAGGACTTACCCTGCTTTGTAGATAGCATCATCAGAAAGAGAAGCTGTGCATTGGTCTGTAGTACCAGGTATAAACTTACTACCTACACACAGTGTACTTAAGAGGATTCTGAACTTTTTCAGGTGCATCTCAAAGGAAATTTCAGTATACTCATGTTTTCCAAAATAGTAATATTTGTCAGGTGTGCTCACTTCACTAATATATAATTTAATTAATTTATATCTGAATATGTTTAAGAGAATCATGATAAACCTGAGTGAAGAGAAACTACCCATTTAAACTCTGTATTTTAATTAGTAACATACAGAAACCTTCGGAAAAGAAACATTTCCCAGATACATGACATCTCAACAGAAGTTCTGGAATCTGAAATCTTTAGTGGTTTTGAGTGGATGGTTAGATAACTAGGCCAGCTCTGATAATTAAATCGAGCTTAAAAGCTTGGCTAAAACACAGAAGACACAGTTGATCTTTGTAACAATATGGCCTATTTTTGTGAAGTTGGTGGTTAAAAACAGAAGACAATTAGAAACTACATCCTACCCATATTATCAGAAAAAAATTAAACTTAAAATGATCTTTTGTATTTTAGGTCCTCCAGGGAAAAGAGGGAAGAGAGGCCGAAGGGGTGAATCAGGTAAGTGTCTCTCAGCTGTGTCACTGAAAGTTGGTGCCATTTCCTTGTTTGTGCCTCAGAACTAATGATACTATTCTCTTCTTGAAAAGATGGCTGACACCCTGTCAAGAGATGAACCACCCCAGGCCTATCTTGTAGGTCCCAATTGGAACCTTTGAGAAAGTGTTGTGATAAGCATAAGACATATCATCACAGCAGAACAGATAACCCAGGATAGGTTAAAGAGACAGACAATAACGATATCCAACACAACCCAAAGCAGAAGTCCAGAGACACTCAAGGTCTCAACAAGAAAACAGACTTAAAACTCACCCACCATGACTCAGGGAACTGAGCAGAAGAGGAGGAAAGAATGTAACAGCCATGGGAGGGAGGATATCCAGAGATATTGCCCCCCCCCAGCAACAACACACAAAAGGGGGGGTGGTAAACCTGGTTACTTGCTGTGCTACTTAAAGCTCCCTACCCAGTGACTGATCCAGTATGCCCACGAGGAGGGTCCCCAGTGGCCTGGGGACTGGGGAGAAGGAATTGGGCATCATCATAAGATTTGCTTATACAATGTATGCAATTATGGATAATAAAGACCAAAAAAATGGTGGCTGGTGCATGAGGAATAACACGAAATGTCATCCTCTGGCCTCCGCTACACGTGTGCACTTGCACATAAAGACCCATGTGTACATACACACAAATTTTCTTTATTTCTATCAAAACACAAGAAGGAGGAGCTTTCAAAATACTGTTCATTGCAATTTAATAACGTTGACCCCAATTTTAGCTTGTCGGTCACATTCTATCCTTGAGGAACACAGTGTGGTGACATCACTGATTTTCATCTCATTGAGACCGTCTGTCCAAGGACATGAAGGTGCTTCCCGGATCGATTCCTTAGTATTCCATGGCTCTTCTCACACTGTACTCACTCTTTACACTCTCTAGTAAAGCTCCTCCCATGATGAGAAGAGCAGCATTAATCAATTCAGTGCTTCTTCTGTTTTGCCCTTAAAGGAATAGATCAGGCAGGTGACCCAGCCTGGGCTGTGGAATTTTTTGTGAGCAGAACTTGAAATAACAGCAATTGTCCTGACTCCTGCTTTTTGCTTTCAGACTAAATGCTTACAAATAAAGTAAAATGAAAAGCCAAATTAAAATGTTTTTGAGGAACTGGGGGAAATGCTCAGGAGTTAAAGTGTTTGTCACGCAAGCATGAGGGCCTGAGTTCGGACCTCTGGCGTCCACATAAAATGCCAGGTATTTCAGCAAGTGCCTGTCACCCTACTGCTGGGAGGTGGTGACAGGAATCTCTGGGACTAGCTAGACTAGCCAAGCAGCCATCTCTAGGTTCAGCCAGAGAAAGTCTCAAAGAAGGAAAGTGAAGAGCAATCGAGGAAGACACTGTCTTCTACACATACACATATGTCCATGTACACACACACACACACACACACACACACACACACACAGAGAGAGAGAGAGATGTATGAATAAGTGAGTTCACTTACTGTTCTCGTTTTACAATGTATGAGATTCCAAAAATGTAAATGTCCAGATGAACGTCTTAGGATGCAGTCAATTTTTCATGAAAAGATGAAGTTATTTAAATTTGGCTTCTAGCATGCTATGAAATGCTATTTTCCAGTACATCCTATAAGTATTTATAAGTATTTCAAACAGCCAATGACAAAGCGTTAAAATAGTATACTGGTATACGTGCTTGTCAGGAAAATAAGTTAAGTAGGCTAAGTTTCTGAGAGCTCATTTTCTCTTTCATTTTAAAAATGATGTCAAGAGTGAAAAGAGTTGTGAAACGTTTCGTAGCTGTGGTTTTCTCTAAGTATTCTCAAAAGCTGCCTTTAAGCTTCCTGAATCTAAATAATTGAAAACTTGTATCTATAAGTTTTATAATAGAGGCTGCTTTTTCATTTTCCTTTTTTAAATTTAGCTTTTAGCTTAGCATATAGAGCGATGGGTCTCATCATGGCATCTTCATATATATGAGTCATTACACTTCCTTCTCCTTTGATCCTATCCCCCACCACTCCCCTATACTTCCACTTCAGCTGATTCCTTTCTTCCCCAGTTCGTTTCAAGGGAAAATAAATAAGAAAACATTGTTGGCGTCAATCACTGAAATGATCTTTGTGTCATAACAAGGAAGATTAAGAAAAAAATGTCTGTGTCAAGGTATAAAGACAAGATAAAAATCAATTCCAACTTCCTAGTTATTTAGGATCTGTGTTTAATTGATCCTATGGAATGTGAAATATAGAAATACTTAGATTTCTGCCTATGTTTTGATGCACATAAACAGTGTTGAAGAAACTTATTTACTCAGACTTGATCTTTTATGTATGAACAACAATGATGCCTGCAAAACAGGCAAACATTAGGTCCTTTCCTGATTTGGGTGTTTTATCAAACTCAAAAAGTTATCTATAAATTCTTCCAGGGTGGTCTATCATAAATAACTAATGATCCTTCTGACTGATGCTTTAACTTGACTTAAAATCTAGACAATTTTCAATGCAGATACATGAACCTTTCCATTACCCATAATCAGGCTTTGCAGAACCTGAAAATTGCCTTGAAATTTGATGTAAATTTTGTGTGTGGGAATAAGTTCACCTTTTGATAGTCTCAAAGAGTTCTTGGACTAAAAAAAAAAATAGAGCAAGAGTCACTGTGAGCTGGGTAACTTCTGTGTCCCTAGCACGATAATGTTTAGGATGATCCTTTGATCTATGATTTGATTACACTCACTAATTTATCTCTCCCTTTTTAATCTCTCCACCCTTCCCCCTCCACAGGTCCTCCTGTAAGTATATTTGATGGTCTTGGCTCTTCTCCACTGCTCAGGATCACGTATGTTAATAAAAACCTTGTAAAGGACATGAAAATACAGTCTATATTTCAATTAGGAAAATGTTATTGACCTTTTAGGAGTACTTAAATCTGGAAAATTATTTCTTTTTGTATGGAATATGGGTATCATGTGCTATGTTGGAATGCGGTGTATGACCATTCAAAAAAAATCCACACCTTTTATTTTTTATGTGATCACACACCAATTACTCCCTTGGGACTTTTTGGATAACATATAAGGCTTCTGATTTTAAATACTTTTCCTGGAATTCTGAGGTTTCTTTTGCAAGAAAATCTCCAAGCTACTTCACACTTCTTTATTTTTTTTTTCATCTGTTTAAACTTGTATCTGAAAGATCTGCCTTTGCCTATCCACTGAATGTGGACGACCACATGATGTGGAAGCGATACCCCCTGTGGGCTGAGTCTTTCCTCCCTCCTTTGAAGTCTGCTGGAGCCCTGTCTGCACTGAGAGCCTGAGGCACAGCCCTGGAGAGCTTCCCTCTCTTGTCTTTTCTTGAGTGGGTCCTGGCGCTGCATTCCAGTGTGCTTTGCACTCACAGGACCAGATTAGCTTGTCAACTTTGAGCTCCATGTGGTTTTGAATAATGTCCTGCATATCTGTCGTCTGCCCCCGTCTGTGTACTGTGCACTGTGCCTTTACAGTAGCGAAGATCAGTGGCCTCAATATTTTCTCATCCCAGATAGCCAGATTGCTGCAGGGGTCACAGACTTCACATTGGCAACTTATCTAAGAGGCCAGCATGGTCCAGGGAGAGGGCTTAGCAGAGACTCCTTGACTTATTCAGAGGAAGCATTGGCTTCCAAATATCTTTTGCAGTCTTCCTGCCATGTTCAAGAACAAACATAAATCAAGTTCCCAGTGACTTGCTTCTGTGCCTGACTTTCAACTCCTGCTTAATGCTGGGCAGATGGCATGCCCCAGAGCTGGAAGCCTGACTCTTTGCCTTCACTTGTAAGCAGCTGCCTTTAAAACTAGAAAGGAACCATGATTGCCCTAGAGGAAACTCCCAAGGTTGTAGTCAAAGTAGTGAATTCAAGGCTTCTTTTTGTGGAATATACCGAGAGGCAGTTAAGTTTCATTTCTGCATTATGTTGGCCTCTGGTATGGGAGTTAAATATGGTTTGTTAAAAAAGTGGAAGTAGCCATATTGGTTATGTTTTCTTGGACATCTTTTAAAAGGTCCATGTGTTCTGCTAAAAGACTTTATAGATAGATAGATAGAGAGAGAGAGAGAGAGAGAGAGAGAGAGAGAAAGAGAGAGTGAGGGAGAGAACTAATGTTGTTAAGCTCCTAGTATGTGATATCCAGTACTCAAGGCACTTTGCACACATTTTATTTTGTTCTTAGCAGCCCTCTGATGTCACCAGTCCCATAGTCCAGTGAGGGGACCTGAGAGGTTTATTGAGGTCAGATGCCCAAGGTTGCACAGCTCAAAGTTAAAATTGAATTAGCTGTGTATGAATTTAGAAATTTTAGCTTCCTTCTTTAGTATTTTTGAATTCTGAGTGTTTTATAATGCAGATTATTGTTATACAATGGCAAAGTATGAGTCAGATCAAATTCTAGATATCGTTCTATATAATGAAAACTTGACTGGACAGTGTAAAAAATGGCTAATTATAAAGCAAACATTGACTCTACCTTGACTGCAATTTAAACATATCATAATATTAATAGCAAACTGTATCAAAGAAATAATTGTAATCGTGAGTTTTCATGTTGCCTAAAAGAAAGAAAAAATACAATGTCTATGCTATCTTTACTAATAAAACAGAGTCATACCATGTCACCTAAGACTATATTTTGGGCCCCTTGTGGATTAAATATCTCATAATGAAGTCCTATTGACTATCTAATTTCTAAATCCCTATCCAGGATTTCTAGGAAGTATCTGCCAGAATTTTGCTTTAGAATTGGAAGCTTTATAGAAAATTTCCTCAGTGTTTCTTATATAAATGAATGACAGTTACCAGTTGAATGGTTATGATTAGACTTATTTTTAAAATTTATTGATTTTTATTTGTTTAATTAGCATCCGACGTTTTTCAAACATTTTTCCTTTCCCTACTCTTTTCCTGTCTCCTTCCCTGTCTTATGCTCCCCATGTCCTCTCTGTTTTTTTGCTATATGGTTTCTTTTCTCTCCCTCCTACCCATTCTCATCACCCCTCTCGGGGTCTTCTGTAGAGTTTCAAGTCCCGTGCCTGCTCTTGGATCTCCTCATTTACACAACACAAACATTAAAAGTTAGGATCCACATACGGGAGAAAACTTATGACTTTTGTCTTTCTGGACCTGGGATACTTCACTTAGTGTAATTTTTTCCACTTTTATCCATTTTTCTCCAATTTTATGACTTTATTTCTTTTTCCACTGAGTAAAACTCGATTGTGTAATGTACCACATTTTCATTATACCTTCATTGGTTGATGGACATTTAGGTTGATTCCATTTCCTGGCTATTGTGAATAGAGCAGTAATTAACATTCATGTGCAAGTGTATCTGTTCTGTTCTCGAGGCATTTGGGTATATGCCCAGGAGTGGTATGCTTGAGAAATTTCGTAGTTCTAATTCTAGCTTTTTGAGGAACATCCACACTGATTTCCATAGATGCTCTCACTAACAGTGAATGAGGGTTCTCCCCTCCCCACCCACATTATCATCATTTTCTGTCATTAATTTTCTTGATAACAGCCATTTTAAAGGAGTGAGATATTGAATATTTTTCTGGATGTTGCTCGTTTGTGTTTCTTATTTTGAGAACTGCTTATTCATTTCATTAGACCATTTATTGATCGGCAGTTTTATTCTGTTGATAGTTGGGTTTTGTGCGTCTTTTTATATTTAGTTATCAAGGCCATGCCTGAGGAATAGCTGGAAAAGTTTTTCTCCCATTCTGTTTCCTGTTCACTCTATTGATAGTTATCTTTGCTGTACAGAAACTTTTTAATCTCATAGAATTCCTTTTGTTGATTCTCAAGACTGTTTCCTATGCTATTGGAATCCTGTTTAGAAAGTTGATACCTACACCTATAACTTCCATTGTATTCCCTAGGTTTTCCCCTAGAAGTTTTAGCATTTTGGGTTTTAATTTAGGGTCTTAGATCCATTTTGAATTGATCTTTGTGGAGGGCGAGAGATGTGAATCTAATTTCATTCTTTTCCAGGTAGATATACAGTTTTGCCAGCCTCACCTGTTGAATAGGCCAGTCTATAGTTTTGTCAACTATATTTTTGAGGCCTTTTCAAAAATTAGGTTACCATTCTGTATATGTTTCTTTCTGGGTTCTTTATCGTGTTCCATTGAGCTATAGGTCTGCTTTTGTGCTGTCTTTGTCCCTGGGGCTCTGCAGGATAATTTTATTTTCAGATTCAGGACTGTGATGCTTCTGCTATGTTCTTTCTGCTAAGGTTTGTTTTGCCTATTTGTGGTCCTTTGAGGCTCCGTGTGAATTTTTTTTTTTCTTGTTCTAGGAAGAATGTCATTGGAACTTTGATGGGAATTGCATTGACCTTGTAGATTATTTTTGGTAATATTGTCATTTTCACAATATTATTCTACCAATACAGAAATATGGAAGGTTTTTCGAGGTCTGGTATATTCTTTTATTTCTTTTTTTCATTGCTTCAAATTTTTCTTTGTTTAGAGGTCTTTCAGATCCTTGGTGAGGCTTATTTGTAGATATTTTATTTTTGGAGAGATTTTCTATGTGAGATATCATTCCTAATTTCTTTCTCAGCAACCTCATTGTTGGAACAAATAAAAGTTGCTAATTTTTGTGTTTTGATTTTGTATTCTGCTACTTTGTTGGTAGTTGGACTTACTAATAATCTATTTAGAGGCAGTATCTAAATACTGATTAATTTCTAATGGCCTTATTCTAAATATTTTAGCATCATTTTAGTTTTCCTTCTACTTATTGTCCATGAACAGCTTATGCACTTCTAATTTTAGAAAAAAAAAACATTTCACAAATTTTGTCTTTTTAGACTTTATTTTCACTAGTAAGAAACTAAATACAGCATCAGTATCTATCACTGTGATTGCAGTTGTCCTTGCTTTCAATCTATATTCTTATTGTAAAGTCCAAAAGTAGTCTGAGTAGTGACATCATCTAACTTCTAGTGAGTGGTCCTTGGCACAGAACCTATGATAAATAAATGCTTCACCTTCTTCCTGGTTAGTTTCTACGGTGTCATAAGAACAGACAGATGATGGTAGATAACCTGGGGTCCTAATGTGCATTGTCTTTCCCTTTACTGACACTTTGTTGTGAAATGTACTCTGCTAATGCAAAAAAATGATAGGATTGGGCACATTGTAGTGTATTAAACAATATGTCGGGTGGCCTGGTAGGTAATGGTGTATCTCTTTGTCTCTGGTTGCCACTAAAAGTCACCATTTTGTTCTTGTTTTTTCTTACTCTTGAAGTAACATTCTGAGAATTAAAAAAATGAAATGAAAAGTCCATGTCTAGTGATAAAACTCAATAGTAGTTTTATATTTACATTGTCATTTGATATATTCTGAAAAAATAGATATATCATACTAGAATCATGTCTTAGGATATATGAATTAGGATATATGATTATGCTTCTTTTGTCCATTTCTATATTCTAGCATATTTAGATCATTTATAATTTAAAACTTGAAATGCAATTTGAACTAGATTTCAAATACCATCTACTCTATATGAAGCTATTCAGTCTTAACCATTTTCAGAAAACAATATTCCTACCATAGGTATCTCCATTAGAAACAACAGCAATGGAGCAGTTTTCTGATAATGTACCCAATTTGGTTTCTGGTAAATGTCAGATGCTTTTTCTGTTTTATTTCTCCTGAAGGTAGCACTTGTTAGGATGTTTTCCTGAAGAACTTTGTTCTGGTGCTCATATTTTGTTCACTGCATAAAGTACCTGATCACTGTGCTTCAAAACAATGGAATTTCACCTTTGACTTTGCATATCTTAAAAACATATCCCTATGGATATAAGAAAAGAAAATCAGAATTTACAAAATGATGTCAGAGTTTTCAAAAGGAGCCAAGTTCCCTTCATATTTCAATTGTTTTCAGAGTCAATGGAAAATGCAGTCTCTCTGTCCTTTTGTCCCAAAAGGAAGTGCCGTTCTAATATTCACAGGTCATAGAATCAAGCAAGTCCAATAATCGTAGCCAGAAGAGAGTCAAGAGACCCTTCTTTCACTGGCTGTTTTATTTGTATGGGTCCTCCAAGCCCCATAATTATTCTTGACTGACAGAGATATGATGTTATTGTTGGTAGCTTGAACCCTCGGAGGTGTGAAATCCGACACGGCTGCATAGTCTGTTTCGTTCCATCCACCTTCAGCAATTGTCAACTTAGTTTGAACCTTAGAATCTTGATGACAGATGAATGAAGCAGACTCAGCCAAGCTAAGCTTACAGTACTGGGTTTGTCAATGTGGTGGATGAATTAGGAAAAGAAATGTTTGTCAAATTTTTAAATGAACAAACTCTGACATCTTACTTCATAATGAAAAATGTATATGAAATTCAATTTAAAAGTAATTCTTTTCAGGTGTAACTATAGTGATAGCAGCTGCCTACTTTTTGACACTTTAAATACCAATTCCCATATCATCCCCACAACCAGGACTTACTCTACCCATTCCCAAAGAAGAAACAGAGGCTTTGGCCAGTAAGTAATCTGTCTAAAGATGCCCACCAAGCAGGGGGCAGAACTGGAATTTGAGCTCTGGTGTGTCTCTCTTCAAAGCTCATTTTCCTCCCATTTCCAAAAGATGTTTCAGGCTAGCCAGTTTTCATATGACCATGTTCTTTGTCAGAACCTTTCTAGTTGACCCTCATCCTGTCCTCTGTTACATGTGGGCACATTAAGCTCTCTGGTTATTGTTGGAATTTACATCTTGCATATGTTCTTTTCATTCTGTCACTTAAAAATAAGCATACATGTCACCTAAGTTGCATCAGATAGAAGCAGATTCTTTCAAAGTGTGCACTGAGCTTTGCCTCTTGAATCAAAGAGATATGTTCATAAAAGATATGTTCATAAAATTTCTCGGAAAATACTCCATCAATTAATTTCTTCTTTACATTCCTGCTTAATTTTTTAAAATATTTTTATTTCTCTTTCAGCTTACAGAATGTGCTTTTGAATATGCAGCAGCTGTTTTTTTTTAATTTTTCAATAGCAATAGAGTACTTTTGTTGATAGAGGTCAAAGCATCAGTCTTATAAGGAGTATCGCTCCCCTTCTCCCCACAGGAAAGGTCTCACTGGAGCTCAGGCTGATCTGGAACCCACTGCTTAAGTTTCAGGCCAGCTTCGAATTGGCAATCCTCCTACCTCAGACCTCCCTCCCAGGTGCTGGGATTAAAGGCATGCACCACCACACCCAGCTGAGCATGGCTCTTAAATCTGATAACAAGACTCTTACATAAATTCAGTCAGCATAACATTCACCATTTAACAATCCAAAGAAACAAAAGCCTGGAGAATTGACTTATGCTCACGTACCAAGTGGGCTAGAGGTACAGGAGTGAGGCAGAAGGCTCCCCGGGTGTCAGTCCATTTGGAGATCCTGCAACAGAATGTGGAAGGGGAGAACATAGCCACGAACTCTCACAGCAAATCGAGTCCCCAGCTTGATCTGTTTCCAGTGGTTCAGGATGCCATGTTTGCAGGTGTCAGAGTTCAGCAACAATTTATTTTAATGCTTTCCCTGTTATTTTTATGATCACAGTTAAGCAGACTTTTAGAATTCTGGAAGTGGCAAAAATAATGGAAAAGTTTGTCTTCCAACTGAGATAAATCAGGATCTTGAGATTTCATTTTTAAAAAAGGAAAAGGAAGAAATATATATAAGTATTGACCATAGTTTTCTTTGCAACATTTTTCTCAAGTACCATTTCTGCATACCATACCATCTGTCTTAGAGTAACTGACACTGTTCTGTCAGATAAATATTGAGATGCTGCTGGTTTACCACAGTGAAAATATATTTCTTGTATGTGGGCCAGGGTGATGCTTCTTACAAGAGGCTCCCTTGGACTTGCACAGACACCTACCAGATACAGAAGGAAGGAGAGACCAGGGTAAGATGGGTGGGCTTTTTTGAGCAGCACTGGAAGTACAGTATGTTTTAGATCAGGTCGCTTCCCACCACGGACTTGACCAGAGTCAAGACAGATGTCCATTGTTCATAAACTACACGGGAGGTAGAGAAAGGTAGCCAGGCTTAGAAGAAAAGTTAAACGTAGTGGAGAATTGAAATGAGAGGGAGCTAAAAAAGGTTTATCACTCTGTTGGTGATTTGAAAAATTTAAAAAGTAAATAGGTGGTACAAAGCAATAAAAACTTTATTTTTCAGTGCTTGGATCAAATCTAAGGCTTGCACAGGCTAGGAAATTGCTCTAAGACTGAGCTATGACCCCGTTTTCATGTAAGATATCTAAGAATACATTAAAATTAACTTATTTTGATAGTGGAATACCTGCACACCTTTCTGACCTCTAGTCTGCTAAGAAGTGACACATCATGTCACCCTTTTCTCTTTGACTTTTTCATCATCTAAAACTTCATTACATTGGTGAATTCTGTGTCTATGAAGACATGATAATATTGTATGTGACAAATTAGGGAATTAACTATATGGCCTGTGGATTTGTGATGCTCAACTATCCCTATTCACGAAGCAACTTCGAAGTAAAGCACCCTTACAAAGCAGATGGGACACTTGTGATAAAATTTTTGAACAAGGTCAAATGAGCAATTTGAGTGATGATTGTTTCCTCAAGAATGGTTAAGCACTCAATAATATTCATTAGTAAGTGATTACAAAGAGAGCGTCAATTTTTCTAAACTCACCACTTAAAAATGCTGTGGCACCTCTCACACAAGAATGGCTCCTGTCAACTTTCTGAGTCTGTGGACAGTGTGACACTCTCCTATATCTGTTGCATATTAACTAAATGCATTGGAGATATGAATTGGGTTGTGGAACTTAATGTCAAAAAATCCACTCCTTTCATTATTAAAGAAACTTTAGGAGGCTGGAGTGATGGCTCAGTAGTTAAGGCACTTGCCTGTAAAGCCTAACAACCTGGATTTGATTCCCTAGTACCCACATGAAGCCAGATGCACAAAATGGCGCATGCATCTGGAGTTCATTTGCAATAGCTAAAGACCCTCTCTCTCTCTATTTCTCTCTCTATTTCTCTCTATTTCTCTCTTTCTCTCTCTTTCTCTCTTTCTCTCTCTCTGCTTTCTGCTCTCTCTCTTTCTCCTTGCAAATAAATAAAATGTGTTTTTAATTCACTCTTTGGTAGGAGAAAACATCAGGCTATGAAATCTAAAATGTCCTATGTTACCCATATGTTTTTGTTATTGTTTTTAATAATTATTGACTCCTTTTTGTTTGCACAACTTCTTTAAGAGATGCTTAGGGTTAAACATGCTTTTTGTATGCTGGCTTTAGCATCAAAGATGGACACACACAACCCACATACCCCTAGTTTTTATTTCTGCTTAGAAATCTACAAGGTCAAAGATATGAACAAAGGGTAGAATGGATTTAGAGGTGGAAGAGTATCCAAAGGACTGTTAGAAATTAGTTTAATTGATTCTGTAAGGAGAGGTGCCCACACACTGATGTATTGCTGTCTCCTGTGCTGTAAAATAAAGATAAAATGGCAAGACATGTCCGTGTCTTCAGAGCCCTTAAATCTAGCAGTATGATGACAGAGGTGTCAGCAGCACATGCCTACTGCCACGGGAGAAACAGCAGAGGAGTGAACAGTCCAAATTTGAGCCTGGAAGGAATCGGGGATGCCTCTGGAACTGAGCTATGACCAGGTGAAAATTGAATCAGTGTGTGTTTTCAAAGAGGTAGAATTTTCAAAGACTATGGGGACCAAGAAAGAAAGGCATTGGTGGACAAAAACAGATTGCCTGAGGCTGGAACCCACGGATGAGGTTAGTAGGTTAGAGAGTGAGAACAGAGACTGATAGGAGATGAGGTCATCGAGAACCTGCCTGCCTTGTTCAGTAGTTCTTCTAACAGCATATGGTCTATACGGGGCTCATGGGTGGTGTGGACCAGAGGAACCCTGAAGAGCACTCTTGCTAATGGCTGAAGAAAAAGAGAAATGAGAAGAAAGAGTGAGGAATAAAATGGTGCACAGGAGTGGTTCCAGAGAGATGTAGAGAACGGGCATGATTAAATGGCATTCAGAAGGTAGAAATGGTGAAATGGGGGACTACCTACCCCACACCTGGAAGCCCCTTCATAGAGCACCATCACCGTGTGAAATAGGCCAGCAAGAGTGTTCCTCATGTTGCTCCATAGTTGTTAGTGGGGCCCAGAGAAGGGGAGTGCATGGCTGTAAGTGACAGGAACCATGAGGGCTACAGTATTTCTGTTTGATCTCACTAGCGCAAGTAAATGCAGACACATATTTTTAAATTAATTATGAACTTTCCTGTATGAACAAATCATATGTTGATACAGCTACAAGATGATCTCTCCTCCTGGACACACTTCAGGATGGAGTATTTCCATACAAGTGGCATTTAGTACCTGTTGTAAGAAAGACTGTTAGGTGCCCAAAGCACACATCAGGAGGCTGCACAAAGGCCACACAGGAACCGCAGGGGCTGCCAGGGGCTGCAGGTGAGAGGCTGAGGTTGGCTCTTCCAACCTAGTGTCCATCCTTCCTTCAACCCCTGGACCCATTCTGCTTCCCCATACTTCATGGGTGAAGAGGAAAGCAGAGACAGAAAAGGAATCCACACAAAGTGGCTGAATCACCACTTCCTTCTGTGAAAACACAAATGAAATCCATATTTGTGTAACAAGCCCACAGAAAAAAAAGAGGGGACGTTTTGGCAGGCACAATAGAAACCCAATCTGGAAACTACAAATTTCAAAAAATAATTATTTCAAATTTCCTATCACAAACTTCCTTCTGGAGGCTTCCGTTCACTACATCTGTATTAGGATATTGGCCTGAGAGTAGACACAGAGCATTCCAGAGCTTTGCGATTGCCAGAGCCGGAGAATTTTATAGCCTATGTGAAAGCATACTCAAGTCCTGTACTGCAGACACGGTCTTTTATTCCGATATGTCATTTCGTTCAACAGTAGTAGACACAAATGGTATTTGGTCTCTTGATTTGCAGTTTTGGGAACAATTTCAACTTGCTTCCTTTGAGAGAGCATTATTAACAGCCAATTGGCATGCAGTTTCAGGCTTGTTCACAGGTGAGAGGGAAAGTTGAAAGAGGGGATTAGAGACTTCTCTGCAGGCACCCCAGATAATTTACTGCCGTCTGCAGTAATGGCTGCATGGATATATCTTTCACCATGTAGCCTTCCATTTAGACTTCTAATCAATGGAAAAGAATAAGAAGTGGTTTGTGAAAACCATCTCTTGGAGTGGAACTAATCAGCTTGTGGGCTCCTTTCAGGTAATCGGACCATTACCTAATATGCCCTAGCTATATCCTTGGAAAGGAAATGACCTAAACTTCCACTTCCAGTTGTGGAGAATATTGGTCCTGACACCCCCTCGACTTCTAGCCAACCCTCTACTTTGCATATTAAAGTTAAGCCTCTGCTCATTGAATCTCCATGTCTGGAAAGTTGATCTGCAGTTGCCATTACAAACAAACTTTGTACACTGTATGGCAGGAGTTTAAAAGAAACTGTTTTAGAATTCTTGTAGTGTTTACTAGTTTGAAAGTTGCATGAAGGATGAGGATTTATTCCACTGCCTGACCAAATCCCCTAGGTTTTATTCGTCAAAAATGTTATTTTCCCATAGGCATTAGCTTCCCTGTTTGAGGGAGAAAAAAATACCCTTTTTAAAAGTTTAAATTTAGTGATGTTAATAGGGTTCAGAAGAGAGTTTGAGCATCAGAAGCCAGCTGATAGCAATTTCAGATTGCTGGAAATTCTTGAACAAAATGAAAAATTGCTTGACCTCATATCAAATATCATAATTTATAGGAAACTTGTTATTGAAATTGTATATTTCCTATAATAGGAAGTTTCCTATGTGCACGTATTTAATAAAAAACACGAGGTAAATGAACTTGGACCCTCATCATTGTGAGGAAGGTAAGCTTTTAGTTTCCTATTAAAACATATTCTTAAAGAGTTGGTAATTTATTTTATCTCTTATTTATTTCTAGATCTTCTAAACTTTCTACAAATTATAATAAGGAATTTAGATGCTAAGACACCTAAGTCATTTTCTAGGACTCTGTTCTGTCAAAAATAAATTAAACAGGAAATTTTCATTCATGTAAGTTATTATTATGAAATTAACCTGCTTTGCCTGTGTAGGAATTCAATCTATTGCCCTAAAGTAGAGTGAGTACCAAGATGTAGCCTTCTGTAGGAGTGTCAGTGATTTACAACACTTTGACTATACTGCCAGGAGATTAGGCTTCAGAGACAATATAAGCATTCCTTTTGGGAAGAGATTGGTGATAGTCAAGAGGATGGTTTCCATGAGAATGTGACTTGTGTTTCAGCTAGAAGTCAGCATCCTTTCAAAGGTCTCCTTGCTACAGCCTGCTTTGTTGGCTGCTAGGAACTATGAAAGGTGGGAGATTAGTAAAAGCAGTGTGACAAACTATACAGAATGGCACCTATGAAGTATTTTCATCTCTCCTCACTCCAAAGGCTAGACTTTGAAATTCCTGAGGATACCAAGAATGCTGTCTAAATAGCATCCTAAATTTTAAACCTTCTTACTTTTAAATTATAACCAAAACTACCTAAATATTTTACTCCATCCATCAATGTTATTTTATGGAGTTCAGTTATATGTATACATATATAAAACTTTAGCTCATTGCCTAAATATCCAAATACATATGTGTGTATATGTCTATGTAATGAAATATTAAAAGTCCCATAATAGGATATTGAGTTTTAATGTTTCACATTGTACAAGCTCTTATTTTAACAAATCTTAAATAACATCTGTAAAAATTGATCAAGATACTGTCTCTTTAGTCAGAATGCTTGATAGCTCAAAATTTTCTTGCCAAGTAGCAATAAAAAGACAATTTGAGAATGTTTTTTATGATCTTATCTCCAGACGATGGAAAATCTCAGAGTATATACAACACAAAATAAAAATCATAGCATTTCAGTAGAGATGAACCTTGGAGTTTGAGTCCAGGCTATTTGCCTCACTTTTAAGTTACTGAACTGAAAGTAGATCTCAAATTAAGGGCGGCATTGTCACACTGTCACGGAAGCACCCTGCAGTGCTGGGCGAGGCCATGCTGAACCATGACATACAGTGCATTGCATCGGAATTCATTCATTTTAGATGGAGTCTCTTTAAAAATGGCTCACATTTTAAGCAGCTCATTTCATCAAAAGTCATCATGCCATATCTGTTAAAAAAAAAAGATGCATTGTTCGCTGCTCTACAGCCAACAAAGTTTCCATAAGTGACATTTTCCCCAGCTTATTGTGTTCTCATCATCATGGCAAGGTCACATCACAGACATGTCCTGGGTCACACTCGGGATGCAGTAGAATGCGCTTTCTGTTTCAGAAGACAGGGATTTTGGTTTCTAAAGAGAAATAAGAACTTGTAGGTAAAAATGCTTCAATCAGCTATAAGCTAGTGCATCTTTGCTTAAATGCTGATGTAGTTAAGGAATAGAATAGCAGTATGAAAGGAATTTATTTCCCATTCAAGCAATATATTACGCTGTCATTATTTATCACTTAATTACTTGAGTTAAATCTCTGAATTTTGTTGATTGCTCATTTACTTTGAAAAACAATGGAATTGAGAGAAAATTTGAGTGTTTGCTTTTGAACTGAGTTAAAATTGTTGAATAGTTTGGTATTGTTCTGTATCTTTGATTTAGTTATTCTTTTGCATTCAAATATAATTTAGATAAGGTAAATGTTTATGAAGTGTAAGAGTCGAATTCATTGTGTAGTAACACAGGATTGGGTGATGTGTTTCAGGTGTAAAGGCTATTTCTATAAAATATATTTTTTTTTCTACTAAGGTGAGAGGAAACATGACTCTACAGAAATACAAACAGGTTTACTGTTTCTCATTCTTTCCTTACTCTGTGTTTTTTTTCTTTTTTTTTTAAATATTTTATTTATTCATTATCAAGGAGAGAGAGAGAGAGAGAGAGAGAGAGAGAGAGAGAGAACACCAGGGCCACCACCTTGTGGGTCTGGCTTATGTGGGACCTGGGGAATTGAACCCGGGGCCTTAGGCACTGGAGGCAAGTGCCTAAACCGCTGAGCCATCTCTCCAGCCCCTTACTCTGTGTTTTTTATGTAAGCAGGGAAATGTTGAAAAGCATTCAGAAAATGACATTTTTCTACACCAGAAAATATGAAGGTTAAAAGGCTATTCTCTAAGATTACAAAGCAAAGAGGTTCCAAAATTGATTGATTGCTTAAATTCTTGGAAAATATGAATCATGGTTTGGTTAAGTGCTTGATCTGTCCTGCCTGGGACCGCCTTCCATGGTGAACAAACCGGGGCTCAGACTCCAGTGTGCTTTAGATGGCTCATGTGGGAATACACCCAAAGGCCACATGAGCCCGGATCTCTACTGTACCTGCCCTCTGACACTGGTGACAAGTCCTTCTTCTTGGCTGAACCAGGTCTCTTGACTGCCTTTGTGCATAATTGCAGAGCTCCGTAACTCTCAGGTCATAGTTCATGCCCTGTGTGCTACACAATCTTTGTGTGTGCATGTGTGTATGTGCATGGGTTGGGTGTGAACTGAACTGACATTTTCCCTAAACTCTTCTTTCAAAGGAAAAAAATCATGGCTAAAATTTGTAATTTGTCAAAAGCTTTGAAAAGATTACTTCAACAGGCACCCCCTTAGAAGGGCCTGGTGGGATAGCCTAATTTGCTTCACACACACCAGTTATTAATACAAATGTCTACTTTAGCCCACTTTCTTTCATTGATGCAATTTCAGGGCTGGCCAGTCAGATGCCCAGGCGACACATGAAGCCATTCACGTCTGGGGCCTTGGGCTTAATTCTCTCCACAGTAGACTGGGAGCGTGCTGTGGCCTCAGCCCCCTGAGCTCTTTCTTTTATTCCTCGGCAGTTATTTAGAATCAGTCGCTGAGAACCCGCAGAGCCTCATCAATAGAAGTAATTTTGCAGGTGGTTCTGAAAATGCTAAGCCACATGCTCCGACTCCACTGAGAACTTTTATAGCACAGAAGAAAAGCAATGTTCAGGATTCTCGCAATGATAATGCTACAGTATCTGGTTTAGCCCCAGCATCCCTAATTATATAATGTTCTCTGTTAAAATAAATGAAGATGGCTTCTTTTTTTAAAATACAAGCCAAATTTTTGATTGTGAAGAAAGCACTTTATCAAGTTTTCACCATTTCACCCTTTGTTTCATGGTTTTCCAGTGGATTGGCATGTAAGGGAAGAAAGTGGAGGAATCTAAAGAATTGTGTCACTCTGTGGGTGTGTTGTCTGTGATCGTCCCTGTTGAAGTCTGTTTTCTCTTGTTTCTCCGGCATCACTGTACTGCCCAGTATTTACTAGGTACTTAATAAAAAGCCACACAAATGCACATGGTAAGCCTGCCACTGTGCAAGGATTAAGTGCCGTGGATCATAGTTGAAAGTGTGGGCTCTAGAACGTAACAGTCCCCAGCGGACAGTTCAGGATTTCCCGCCAGTAATTGTATTTTGGGGCAAGTCAGTCCACTTCTCTTTTTCTCAGTTTCCAAAACTATATAAGATAAAACATATAATGTCCCCTACTGTTGTGTGACTTTTTTGGGGATATGTAAACAAATGACTGTTGACACCAGTTGTTGACATCACGACAAACCAAAGAGGCGATTCCACCCAACTCTAGCTTAGTGAGTAATGAGATTATGGGATTACTTAGAACAACATGGGTGAGGGGTTATTTAGAGGAATGTGGATGACATCAGAAAGCCCACCCCAGCATGGGTGACAGTGCATAAAACCTACATTCCTAGATCTCCCCGAACTACTTGTACATAGAGTCTTTGGAGACTCTGATGCCCACAATTATCTTTACTGCTTTTATAACCTTGGGGAGAGGCCTCTTGTAACCCTTGTCACTTCCTGAGCCTTGTAAGTTTCCTTTACTCCAGAGTCTTTTTTTTTTATTGTCCATAATGAGTTACATTATTTAGTGGGCAAACCATGCGTTGTTATCCCGAATTCCCCGCTTCCCCCCTCCCCCTCCCTGATCAGTTGTATATCCTCCTTCGTGGGCTGTCTGTATTAGTCCTTGTGGCAAGGGATCCTGTATATCTTAGTACTCATCCCGGTCTTCCTGGCCCAAGTGTGTTGT
>PVHP010034320.1:0-19153 GCA_004024765.1 Zapus hudsonius
ACCTGGCTACCTCCTGTGCTATCCATTACTCCTTTTCCATAGACTGATCCAGTACACCCACTGAGGAGGGCCCCCAGTGGATTGGGGACAGGGAGGAGGAAAATGGGCTACCATAACAAGTTTGCTCATATAATGTATCTAATTAAGGATAATAAAGATATCAAAAAAGAGGGAGAAATAGAAAAAAAAGAAGAAATGATTTGGTACACTAATGTGCAAACAGAAAGAAAATGGAAAGAGAAAGAGCGAAGCAAGTAAGATCCTGGAAGGCTCTTATTTAATAACTACTTGGACACAGCACAAAATCTGCCAGGAATGACAAAGTATTCTCCTCAGTATAAACTCAAATTTTCCCCTGTCCACCAACTGCTTCAGCTTTTATTAATATTACTCATGGTAATTAAAAAAAACAGATTTAGTGAAAAGTGGTTATTTATATTAAAAATGTTTAAGTAGGCATGTCCCTGATATTGTTTGGTATGGGATGCATAATAAATATTATACAGGCATGTAAGAACATCATTCAATCCTTTTATGAGGATGATTTTTTGATAACCTATCACATGGTTCAGAATCAGTAGTCGTTTCTCTCTGAGAGATAGGAAACAAAGTGAATGAGAAAATATAACAAGCAGTAAGAGTGAGTGATGGACTGGAAAATAGACAGAAGAGATGAAGAAAATGAAAAAGAAGTTAGATGTTCTCTTGAAAGCAGCAGAATATGAAATTATTGTATAAAAGAATTAATTACCTATTGTGCATGTTAAATAAATGATGTGTAGTTACTGAAAAAGGCACCTCTTCTCAGTTTCCACACACTCCGATATTTCTAGTTAGTCCAAAGTAGAACACACATTTTGGATGTTTCTGAGTAGAGATATTCTTCTGGTTTACTTTCATTTTAGAGATACCAAAGACTTTTGCTCAATGTAATCAAGATCCCTTTTCATGGAAGACCAAAGAAGGTAAATTGAAACTTTGAGTGGCAGCTGTAGCTGTTCATGGAAAATCTCAGGAAAGGAATGACAGAGCCCCAAAGGAGGGGGCTGCATAAAAGTCACAGAGTCTTCCTGATAAGTTGTTTTCTGGAGACTTCTTTGCCCCTTATTTCCAGTTAAGTCCATCCTCTCCTTAACATCATAATGTAAAGGGTCTCACCATCTCCCATCAGAATACCTTTGCCTTGCTGGGGAGTTCTTTCCTGAGCCACTGCTATGGTTTGAATGTGACTTGTACTCAGAAGCTTCATGTGTAGGTGTCCTCTACCCCTTCCTCTACTGTCAAGTTGAAGAATTTTCCACAGGAGTGGGTTTCTGTAAAAGAGCAAGTGCCTGTATGAGGTGTGGACGTTTCTTTTGCTAAGAGAACTCTCTTGCACACCATGCGAACATGTGATGTCCTTCTCAAGAGGAAGTCACTTGTCTTGCTTGGCTGGTCCACATCGTGTTTGATTGGTCTAATAAACTTGAATCAAGTAATATTTCCTTCCAGATATGAAGCATTTGGTATTCTTTATAACAATACAGAATAGAAACCTTATTTTCACTAAACATCCCTTCAAAGATGTCTTCTTTAGTTTCAGAAACTCTTTCGTAGAATTGACATTATGCTGTATAACTTTATGATTAAAACAGAAATTCTGTTTTGTTTTTCACTCTTCCTGACATCCTAGTTTTTGCAATGACATTCCAAACTCAGTCTCTATCATCAACTGCACCCGTCACAGTGCAAACTGCTTGCTATGACTGTGTATTTAACATGCAAACATTTCCAACCTACATTCCAGGAGCCTTCAATGAAGATGGTATATATATATATATATATATATATATATATATATATATATATATATATATATATATATATATAATGTGTGTGTGTGTGTGTGTGTGTGTGCTTATACAGTATATGTACTTATATGTAATTAAGTTGATTCACTATGCAAAATAACATGTCATATTTAAATATAATAATTTACTGCATTGAACCAATATGAATTTTATACTTAAAATTTATATATATGTAATATATATATATATATATATATATATATATATATATATATATAGTTTTCTAGTGCAGAATGTGAGATCATAGCCAGTTTCTGCTTAGTGAGAAAGATTAAAAATTTATAAATAGAGAAAACAACATTTTTTAAATCTTAATTTTATAAGATCTAGGGGATTACATAAAGTAATCTGGGTAATTCAGATGGGTTACACCAAAGAATTCACTAGGTGTATATTTTTTTGAAGGGGCCAAGAATGAGAAATTTTAGCCCTCTCATATTAATGGATATTATAAAGGAGGTTTATAAAGTATCTAGTCATTGGTTGCTCTTGACATATCTCAATAGGGAAATAGAAATTAGTGGTACAGAGATTAAAATCTGAATCGAACCAAAAACAACTAAAGTTTTATATTTTCCTTACTTATTGGAGCTTGGATAAGTTTTGGTTTTCAATTGTTGTAATTCCAAAAGTTACTACTCTTAATGGATTACTTGATATAAAGATTACATATAATAGTGTATGCCTAACATAACAGTATTACTTCATAAAAACAGCAGAAATTATAGTGATGTGAGATAATGCTCCTACAATATAATATATGTAATATCTTAAGAACATTACAAATTTTGTGAAATCCATCACAAAAGGTTTATGACAAATTGCATTGAGAAACTAAATCCCCCAGTCAGTGTTAAAAGTGCAAAAAAGAAAATTTCAATATCTTTATTTACAGAAGTTGCAAATGACTATCAGACATTCAGTGACCAATGTGCATACATGATTCCAGATCCTCAATCCTGTGAACTACTTCACATTTAAAATCTCTACAAACATCTACCTTGCCTCTAAGTTTAGAGACCTACTTACTGGATTGCACCTATGAAGTCAAAGTTAGTATAGACACAAACCAAGGAGAGGAGCTGAGAACAAGGCTAGGTAGTAAGCAAATCACTCTGTCGGGGTTCTGAGTAAAGAGTAATGAACTCTCAGTGGCACAGTCTGGCCACAGAACAAATTAGAGTTTTGAAGTTTAAGCTGTATTGATGTGTGATTGGTGGTCTGTGCATCATGTACTTATAAGTGCTTCTATATTGACAGCTATGAAAACATTTTATTATATAGCCATTTTGAAGTCTATCTTCCCAAGTAGAGAAGTCCTGCATTTCAAAGAAGTTTTACAAACAGCATATACTTATACATGTCATCTGTAATTACAGATCTGCCAGGAGAGACACTCTGGTCGATTAAGTTCCCCAAATTTCCCACTTATCATGTATCCACAACACTTGTATAGTGACTTGCAACTTCCTCATTTCCACCATCAAAATTGGAATGTATTGCTCACCTTTGAACTCTGCTATCCAAGTGTTGGAATTGCACCCATAGATTCGTAAACGTCTAGTCCTCAAGAGTGTTTCCCTGATTCTGCTTTCACTCTCTAATTCCTATTTTTAGCCTAAGATCAAGTTTGAGCTGGTTTGCATCCAGGAGAGGGAATGCATGATACAGTATTCTTATACAAGACCATCCTCATCCTTTCTTCCCCCACCAACATGGTGGTTTCCCTCAAATCTTTCAACTTTGAGTCAGGTTTCTTTCTGGGTGAAGGCCCATGATAATTTTCTAATAGTATTTTCTTTAGAAAAATTATAATTGTGAACTATTTTTGTGCCTTTGAGATATAAAGCTTTCACAAGGACACTTGTCAATTTCACAATCTAGGATTGCCTTTCTCAAGGACCAGAATGTCTTTTGAAATGTAATTATGAAGGAAGATAGAGCCCCTGGCTCTTAGTCCCCATAGTAGGAGCTGAATTTCCACGGTACCTTCCTTTAGTTTCCAAATCTATCTCTTGGCAGGAGGGTTGGAGGTGCCTTTTCTTTTTGATAAGGTCAGAAAAAATAAATGATCTATGACTTTCTCTTATTGTCCTCCAGGAGTTTCCTTTAAATCACAGAAGGGTTTCAAATACTTCTAAGTTTTATTTCTGTAAAGATGGGTTTGTCCCACTGAATTCTTTCTCTCCATTATATATAGTAGCCGTCTTTCCCTACTGTGTTTTGCTGTACAGTGAGTTCTATTATTTTGACTTTTTTTTGGCTTTGTCATCCTTATTACCTCATGGCAGACTACAAAATGAATCCATATTACATCAAGTAAACCTGACCTAAATAAAAAACAAACAAACAAAAAGAAAAAAAAAATAGCTACTGGTATACATGAGTAATAACAAGTGACTTTTTGTTTTAGATCAGCACATTTTTAGGTGATTTGTTATTTAGTAATGATTGACTGGCATAGAAATTGTTTGGTATATATGCAATATTCTTTAATAACCAAAACCAAATAATGAGCACTAGCTTGGAGACAAATTCAAATAAAGTGGAGGTACAACAAGGGGAAATTATTGGTATATCTATCATTTGCAGCAAATTAAAAAATATGACAATTGTATAGACATGAAGGAACTAAAAAATGAGCTATAACATCAAGAAAAAGATGAGCGAATGATTGAATTATTTTGTTTGCAAATAGAATTGAAATGAACCAAAAATGTTATAGAATTAAACCGATGTCTATTTGCTCTACCATATTGATTTGGTAAAAAATTCTAAAAGTGAAATGAAGCTTGGGCTCAAATATCAAATTAATCATGTCCTTTGTCAAGACAATATAAGGTATTTTCATAATACCTTATAAAACCCTGTAAAAATTAATGTTGTGTGTTATCTCTTCAAGGCCACTACCCAGATAAGTTATCAAGGAGAGAGAGAGAGAGAGAGAGAGAGAGAGAGAGAGAGAGAGAGAGAGAGAGAGAGAGAGAGAGAGAGAGAGAGAGAGAAAGCAAAAGGTGCCTGATTAAACCCTTCAAGGTCACAGCTTGACTTTGACAATGACTGGAAGACCTTTGATGAGGCCCCTTCCCTGAAGTGTCTACTACCTATCAAGAGAAGTTAGAGATTCAATTCTTACATAACAGTCTTTGAAAGACAACTGAGATACCAACTCTAGCAAATGACTTCAGGTGGCCTCTGTGGGATTATGAAAAGAGATGCTTCATAGGGACAGCCAAAAACAGTGGACAGTAATCACCTATACATCACTTTAGAGAAAAGCAGAACCTGAAAAGCAGCATTACATATCCCAGGAGCTGAGGCATCTAGCAGCCTCTGCTCATGATTCTGAAATCTCTATTAATTAGGAACTACTGTCTCCCTTGCTTTCTTCTTCTTGAATGTCTATGCTCTTCTGCCCAATTCTCCAATAAAATTATATCAATGTAAGAGTGGTGGAATATGCTTTTTTAATTAAAAGATTAAGGGATGTTATATTCAGATATGAAGTAAATAAAAAGGTGCTAGATATTGAATGGGATCAATGATTTGATTAGGTGTTGGAGAAATTTTGAGATCGTACGGTTCCATTTTCATGTGCCAGGATGTGACTATAGTGAATGTATTGCCACAGTTGTCCACATTCTCTATTCATCTCTCTCTCTCTCTCTCTCTCTCTCTCTCTCTCTCTCTCTCTCTCTCTCTCTCTCTCTCTCTCTCTCTCTCTCTCTCTGCAGGGTCTCCAACTGAGCAGTGCATTGCTTCCCCACCCTGAGTCTGCTGCTCCTGTGGTTTGTATTTTGGACAACTCCAAATATAAGAAGATACAACTGTATGCCAGGGGCTGTGCATGCTTCTGCCCTTTTACTTGGATATCTGCCTTCACCATGAGGAAAGTGAGGAGGTAGCTCCTCTGAGGAAAGACTATAATCAGACTCAGATCAGAGCCAAGTCATCTTACTAGCTGGCGCTATCCAAGATCTCAGGCTTTAATAGACTTAACAGCTGACTACAAACACATAAGGAAGTCCAGCTAAGATTTGCCAAGCTTGGCTATACCCAGCATAGTTGCTCAACTTGTAAACTTTACAAGAAATTAATAAATGATGTTGTCTTTAGCCACTATTTTGGGAAATAATGTTTGCATAGCAACAACTACCACATTCAACTATATATCATATTTCTCCAAAGGAAACTTCAGCATAATATGTAGATGGTATCACAGACTGTACATAGTATTTACCTAGATAGAGCCCAGTCAATGGCCTTGTTTGGTCATTACACATAAGTTATGATGTTGTCTTTGGCATATTTTGCTTATGTTCTAAATAAAAAAAACATAAGTCTCTCTTTTAAGTTTCCAGCAAGTTTCTAAAATATATTCATCTTAGGGAGAACTTTACAAATAATATATTTGAAAATGGCTTACTCGCTGTGTTTTCTGTTTACATTTCTTCATAGTATGTATCATCACTGAATATATCCTGTGAGACATACCTTGATGACATGAATATGCCCGGTCATTAAGGTTTTGTCCCTTTCAGAAAATTATGTATAACATATAATATAA
Source organism: Zapus hudsonius (assembly GCA_004024765.1). Taxonomy (NCBI): domain Eukaryota; kingdom Metazoa; phylum Chordata; class Mammalia; order Rodentia; family Dipodidae; genus Zapus; species Zapus hudsonius. Next base: position 6,418 of record PVHP010034320.1, read on the forward strand.
ATATAATATAAATATAAATAAATTATTAACAAACAACTTAAGGAAAAATGAATATATGAAAAAATGGGCTGGGCGTGGTGGCACACGCCTTTAATCCCAGCATTTGGGAGGCAGAGATAGGAGGATCACCATGAGTTTGAGGCCAGCCTGAGACTACAGAATGAATTCCAGGTCAGCCTGGGCTAAAGTGAAACCCTACCTCGAAAAAAACAAAAAAAAAAAAAAAAAAAAAAAAAAAAAAAAAAAAAAAAAAAAAAAAAAAAAAAAAAAAAAAAAAAAAGAAAAGAAAAAGTGGAAAGAAGGTAAAGGAAATAAAGGACAAACAAGTCATTGTGCCACAAGAGATATTAACCACATATTATTTCAAGAATAAAATTATTTTTAAATTTATGTATTAAATAAAAATATTTCTATAAACAATTTATATCAAGTGTATCAAAAACTAGGCAAGGAAACAATTGTAGTAACAAAAATAATAGTAGTACAATGCAGAGACCCTTTTGTGGGGAGCCACAGAAGACAGTAGCTAACATCTGCTCACAAATTTAGAAACTCCCCACAAACTGTAATGTTTTAATTAAACTAAAAATATGTGTAGGATATAGTACAATCAGGCAGAGCATATCATTTCCAACTGAACCAAGAATATTCACAAATTGATAACAAAGTGTATAGTATATGGAGAAAATACTCAGAGTATAATTGCAACATTGAATGGAATAAAAATGCAAAACCACAATGCACACCAAGAATTAGGGATCTCATATCTAGGTAACATTAAGCAGAGAAAAATGTTCAATCATATCAAGGATCCAACATTTGGTCCTCTAAATATTGTGGTGGTTTGAATATGTCATTTCCCAATAGACTAATGTGTTTATGATTTACGCTCATTCTCAATTCACAGTTGGTGGCAATTTGCTGGAGATGTGTCCCATGGGGGGGGGTTAGGGTGCTACAATCCAAGCTCCCCTTGTCAGAGCTAACCCAGACTTGCTGCTACCTCCAAGCTGCTGTGACAAGATGTGATGCCCATCTGCTCTGTTACACCATGATGAAAGTTTCTCTCAGAAATGTAAACCAGTACAACCTTTGTCTTCCAAATGCTGCTTTTGTTGGGTGATTTTTCCCAGCAGTGAGAAAATAATTATAATGAATATCAGGTCAATATGAAATATAATCCAGTATTTCAGTATATTCAAGTATTGTTATAATCCAGTAATCCTGCGTGTTTCCAGACATATGGAAATGATCTAGAACTCTTCAAAGAAATACAGATATAATTTCCATGGGAAAGAATGTAGGTTCCAAATAGAGTTAGAGAAGAAACCATATACTCTCAAAAGCAATGAAGGAATTTTTATCCTTCTGTATCTATAAGGATTAGGGGAGAGGCTCTAGTCTACCCTCTGTAGCATCTTTTCTACCTGCCCATGCCTGAATCACGCACTGTGTCCTAGTTCTTGAAAATGGCATTCCTGAATTCACCATAAATAAATAATAATAATAAACCTTAAGTCCTCTTTCCAGTAGGATAAGCCCTTATGAAGTAACCTAGATATGCTATTTCCACTGACTTGCAGTGTGGCAATATGATGACAAGTTATGAAGTAAATGAAGAAATTTAAGTTGAAGCCTGAGAACAGGGACCAGACTTAATTGAGCCACCTAGGAATTTGAAACTTTTACTGTATACTCTGCCCTGGGCATGAAACATGGACAATCTAATAGAAGTTTTCAGGTCCTTTCCTATGAGAAGTTGGAGAAACTCCCAGTCTAACCAGGAATACCTGAGTCATCCCACCTATACAACATGTGAGCAGCAGAATGAACAGAGACTATATCACAACTTGACATTCAAGGGAGACGTGTTACTAGAGATCATGGAAAAGTACTGAGTTTTCAAGTGTCTGCCTTCTATAGCACATGCCAAAATCAAGATGTTCTGATAGACATTTCTGATAGAGTGATCTGTCTTGGTCTCTTGTCTTGGCCAAAAAAAGTTATGTTAGTCCTGTTAGTTCCTTGATGAATTGGACAGTCACCCTCTCTCATCTGGCCTCTAAGTTTATTATCAAAATACTCTAGCATTAGACAAAATGCATCAGTGAGGTTTCAGATGACCTCTGTAGAGCTGAATGCCTGCACAACAGTGCTAGAGGAAACTGGCAGAGTGACTTTCCCTAGATGATGTTCTTAAAGTGAGACGGAGTTGCTCACAGGGAGCAGTGGAGAACACCAGGAAATGTTAGAGAAACTTCACACAGGAGCACAGAGGCAAATAAAGAAACAAATGGGGTTTGTAAAGGGATGTGAATTGAATAAGAAGAACAACCAAAGAGAAGTGAAGCTTTAGCAGGAGAGCTGTGTGTTCCACTTAACACAGGGATTGTTCTGAGAGAATAGCACAAGTTCACAGGCTTTGTGTAGAAAAAAGGTCTGTGGCATAAAATTAAGTGGAAGTTTGCAGTGGATAGTTGTTTTTGCTTACGCAACATCTACTTCACTTTAATGGGAACTGCTTCCTACCTTTGCTAGTGAGTCATCCTTGTCCACACTCAAACTATGTTGTGTTGAGGAGAAGTGTATGACAGGTGAGTTTCATATCACACTGGGCTGTTTTATGGACAGATATAACCTACATAAATCTATGACAATGTGACGATGAGATCTAGTTTCAAACTTGTGCTAGAATTGCTAAGAAAGAAAACATTTGTTTTTTTTTTTCTGCTGAGCTTGAGACTATTTTGCTAGAAGTCAGGGACAGTTTTCAAATTGAAGACACCACAGGAAACAAGCAGAGCAGAAAGAGGCAACAGGGCCAATTACTAACAAAATGAGCTGAGCACTGGACCCAAGCTTGTCTAGATTCATCAGCTAATTTGGATAATGAGTCACACTGTATGTTTGTACTAGTTTGGGTTAGATTTCTGTAGTGTGCAGCCAGCGTTCTGACAAAGTGTTAAAGCATTGGTCTTGTGACAGAATTCCTTAAATTTGCATCCATATCCTATGAATTGTAGCTTGAAACAAGGCCATGTGCAGAGAGGTTATTGTGGGAATTAAATTCCCTGTCAGCTTGTCTTCCAAACATATCACTTCTAAGCTAAACCTTTCATTCTTTTTCCCCATAGGATCGTAGTCACTTCATATTGCAGAATTCATTCAATCCATCTCTAAACCTCACCATAGCTTTTAATAGTCCCAACACTGTTCAAAAGTCTATAAAGTTCAATCTCTTAACTATGAGTTCCAAAAAAATTAAAGTTTCATAGTTCCACAGTTCCATGACACAGAGTAAACATTCTCATTCCATAAAGGAGGAGCAATGGAGAGAACAGGAAGCCTATACCCTCTGTGTTTTTCTGGCTGCATTCTGTGCCTCCTTAATGACATTGCATCGTCCTGACCTCACCAACATCCTAAGGTATCCTTTACAATGTAGGCATCACCTTCAGAGATTTACCTATGCCTCTTGGGATCTCCTTGCAAGTCGGCAAACATACTTGGTCTCGGCAGCTTGGTCACATTGCTTAGTCTCAGCAGTTTCTGGTGCCCTTACCAGTAGCACAAGCCTCTGTGGTCCCCTCACACTTGCATTTATTGTGCCTATAAAATCAATGCAATGTAGATGGCCCTGTTAGATGCTTCTGCCAGATTTTGATGCAGTGTGTCCTCCTGTGTTGGGAATACCTCTGTGTGCCTTCTAGGTTGACCCCGGGGAAACATGTAACTATGTAATTGCTCTCCAGCAGGTAACCCTTCAGTGGCTAAGATGGATAAACTTGTCAACTTGATTGGACAGGTATGTAAGGGAGTTTCTTGATTCAGTTAATTCACCCTCACTGTTGGTGTCACTAGTCCATGGCTGGGCTACAAGAAAAGGGAGAAAGTTAGCTTAACATCACCATTCATCACTGTTCGTTTCCTGATGGTAGACGCAGAGTGACTGGTTCAGCTTTATGATTTTAGGGGGGCATCTTCCTTGATAAGATAGACATTAACCTTCAACTTTAAGCTGTAATAAATCCTTCCTCCCTTTTGATTCTTCTTGTCAAATATTTTGTTTTCTCAGCAATAAAAAAGTAACTCATACAGAAAATTGGTACTGAGAAGTGGTCTTGTTGCTCTGATAAATCTGGTCATATGGCTATACTCTGTGTGTTCTCTAGGAGAGAATAATCATGCATTATTCTTTGTTCACTCACTAGCTGAATGTGACCACCTGCTTCATGCACCTGACACCACATCTTCCCACTAGACGTAGGGTAAACTTGAACTGTAAGCTGAGGTAAACCAGTCCTCCTTTAAATTGCTGCTTGTTAACTTATTTTGCTACAGCAACTAGGATATCTGGATGTCAGTATCCAAAGCATGCCACCCCATCCTGTGGCTCTTATGTTATTTCTGCTCCTTCTTATACACTGTTCCCTGATACTTGAGGTGGGCATGCATGTCACAGAGACTTAGTGCTCATCAGTCATCATTCTCAGCACTTTGATGAGTTTTGAGTCTTCCCATTAGTTACAACCCTCTGCAAAAAAGAGCTTCTCTGACCAATCCCACTAATCAATGGGCATATAAATAAATATTTTGAAGGCAACTTGATCATTAGCCAAATAACAATAGTAGCTTCAGTTCTCACCCATATGACTTCCCCAAACCATTGGCTTCTGACTAGGCTTTCATAAATAGGCTTGAATTCCCTCACACAGAACAGGCCTAAAATCTTCAGTACTATTGTAGGAGTGAGTACATCTTGCCTTACTGGACATTTGTGTAGTTTGCAGGGTCCACTGCTGGGTAAGACTATTGAATTCTCTCCTCCAGCAGCCTGCATAGCATTTTCCAGCTCTATGACAATAAGCCAGCAGAGAGATTTTTAGGCAAGTTTCAGATTGATTTCTCAGTGTCTTACAACCAAAATATGTCTTCTTTTTAGTAATAGAGTCTTACCATCTAGTACTGTGGATAATGATTCTAATCTCTTTAACCATATGGCTTCTTTTTCAGCACTTATCTTGTCTTCAATTGCAAATGTTTTTCTTTCCTCACCAAATGGTACATTTTTAATATATTTTTGCTTTGCATCTCTCTCTCTCTCTCACTCACTCTCTCTCTCTCTCTCTCTCCTCTCCTGGATAAGAACTATAGGCAGCAACCATGATGTGGTGATTTGTATCTGATATTCCCCATAATATCTTGTGTTCTGAATGCTTGGTCCCCTGCTGCAAGCAATTTGGAGATGTGTCCTTGCTGGAGAAGGTGTGTTGCTGGGGGTGGACCTTGAATTTCATAGCTTTCTGATGTTAGTTCTGATCACTCTCTCACTGCTATTTTCACCATGAATAGAGGTGATGTGCACCTCTGTTCATGTCATAGTGTCTTCTGCCATCATGACGCTTTCCCTCAAGACCATAAGCCAAAATAAAATCTTTCCTCGTCAGCTGCTTTTGCTCAGGTGTTTTTGTCCCAGCAATTCAAAGGTAACTTCAGCAGAAAGCTGGTACCAGAACAGTCTGGTTATCCACTGCTGCTAAGAATATTACTGTGGAGCTTTGGATATTTTGTGAACTGATTTGTAGGAGGAATGTGGAAGGATTTGAAACATTGGCTGGGGGATGCATTGCAATGCTCAAAGCAGAAGTTAATGGACCATTCTAATCAGAGTATGGGTGACATTGATATATAATAACTAAATTGTGAAGCTTGGGTTTTTAAAAAGAGCTTTATCAAAACTGGGCTAAAGGCAGGTTGTGTGAGTAGCTAAGTGCATTCTGTACATCTTGAGAACATAAGCAGGGTTGAATTTAAAAGAAATGGACTGAGGTGAGCAGATGGTTATGGCATAGGAAGAAAAGAAGATTTTGGGTAGAGGACTACAGCCTACATAAGATACAATGTTTTGAGACATTACCACCATTGAGATTTGGTCAGCTTGTCTATGTTGGAAAAAAGAATGCTAACTCTTTTGAAAGCAAGTAGCTTGAAGGAAGAATGCTGAATAAGTGTTTCTGATAATTAAAAGTTAGTTTTATTCCTCCCTGGATTACCAAATTAGGTAGCCCACCTGGTACTTTGGAAGTATAACAAATACAGGAAAAACAAAAAAAAAATCTCAGGATTTACAATGAGTTATTATTATTATTATTATTATTATTATTATTATTATTTTCTTTTATGAAATGGCCACTGAGCAGTATGAGGCAGGTTTGTTAGAGTGTCTACAAGGAAGCCCTGTTAGAGTCATATATAGTGGAACTATCCCTCATGGGTTTCTGAGAAAAGTGAGAACTTTTTCAGAAAGTGGGCTAGAAGTCATACACATTATATATTCTGGCAAAGAGCCTGGCTACACTCTGTACTTGCCCTGAAAACTGGAGAGAGTGCCCATTTAAAAGTAATGGAACTATGCGGAAGAGGGGGCAGAAAGATTGTGAGAGCCGTGGTAGGGGAGACTATCCAGAGTGGCCAGGAGAACCTGACTGAATACTAGGCTATCCATGGTCCCCTGTCACAAGGACTGATCCAGACAGCTCATGGAGGAGGTTATCCAATTGAGGGGGTGGGGAGGGCAGTGGGGAATTGGGGTTAACAACTCATTGTTTGCCCACTAAATATTGTAACTCATTATGGACAATAAAAAAAATTAATGCATCCAAAAAAAAGTTATGGACTAAACTGTATGGCAGAAAAAATATCCCAAGAATCCAGATTATGCATGTTTCCTGGAGTAGGTAGGAAGGGCTGTGCTTTCCCTTCTATGACCACTGAAGATAGATGTATGGTGTTTCGACTCATCCTTGTCATGAGGTGACAATGTTTGCTTGTGTTGAGATGAAATTCTAACTTCTGAGATGGGTTCTGTGGGCAAGCCTTTTCTGTTCTTTGAAGATCAATTTAAGAAGCAGTTAGAGTCAGCCTTCTGATTATTAGATTTTTATCCATCCTCTACCCAGCATTGCATTTGTTCTTATTATCAAATATTTTCACATTCATTCTTGCATATGCTTTTCTGGTTTGCTTTCAGCATACAACCATATTTTACAATATTTGAAGGAGGGCAGTATGCTCTTTTTTCTGATGCAAACAATGCATTTTGTGTTTCTACTTGCTCTGTGCTGAAATGGGATCATTATTATTAGTATGGATGCAATGAGGGATGAAATATGTAGGGGAGTGCACAGTGATTTCTTAAGGATATGAATCGGGGTCATTTGGTTACATTTTAAGGTCAATATGTATAATGAGAATGCTGCTTTTTCTTCTAGCTGAATGGAATGATGAGAACATCAGAGAATTCACTTTCCTTATAGTGGTGCAACAAATGTCCCCTTCTCAAGCATTAATAACCTTCTTGTTTATTTCCACTCCAATGAATGCATTTTAAAATATTAACTGAGGCTTTGTATTTGTCAACTTTGTATTAACATTTTTAGATATTAATTTAACATCTGGACTTTAATGTTATCAGAGTCACACAGTGGTTACATGAGTTAGGCGACTATTATAATATTTCAGGAAATCCTTCTAACTTTGAAGTTATGCTTTGAGTTACTAGTGGCTAGTTTTGAAAATGTTATATTCATGTGATAGCTTCTAAAGTTCCCAGTTAGCATGATAACATGCATTCATATTTTAATTGCCCAAATATGGCTTAACTATCAGCATTCTTTATAAGCAAATACTCTACTTCCCTACTTCACCTTCTTTTAATATTCCACTAGTGATATGCCAATGATGTTTACACCACTACTTTGACCACCAGCATTAGGAGATTTACTGTTGAAAATAGATGAGTGGTTCAATTTTAGAATCCTGCCCTACAGGCATGCTTTCCAGGACATTTATTATTGAAATTACACTGTTTGGTTGTATTTAAAAGTAGAGCTTGTATGCAGCAGTTTTACTAAGTAGAAGTGACTTCAGATGGTTGGAGATTGGAATTTCCACGAAAATAGAAACAAAGTTCATATCAAGGATGAGTGTCAATAGTTTGCCTCAACTACGATTCACAGCAGGGATAAGCTATAACTGTAGGAATGAACTGCTAGAATGAACTATGAGAATCAACTATGAGAAGGACTGGAATATTTCTTACGGACCTTACAAATTGATTTTGGGATATTATTGCTACTATGTGTGTGTGTGCTAGGAAAAAAATGTCCTCGTTACTCACACCAACATTATTTCACCTATAATAGTGTAGATTAGTGATGCTACTTTTTTTTTTACCTGTAACTTACTTTAAAGTTAAACTTAAAACTAGATTTCCTTTGCCTTGGATACCTTTGGCCTGAACAACATAGTTGATCAATACTGACCAGCAATGTTTAGAGATGCTGACTGATCTTAAGGTAGGCTCCATGTCCCTTTCCTCAGAGGCCAGGTTGCACTCTCCACTCAGTAAACGTACATGTCTGTGAAGTGCTGATCATAGTGTTGAAGACAATGAGATGAGTAACTATGGGTTCCAGATCCGTTGAAGGCCACAGGTGAGCTGAATGTGATTTCTCTTGTGATCAGAATGGATGTGTGCTCTGGATCAGCTGAGTCCAGTATGCCATACCCCTAAATCCCTTCATTTAACAATAGTTTAAGGATTATCCATGGTTCAAGTTTCTTACCCTTTGCTTTGCTCATGTACTGCACTACTTATTCATGGATTACTGGGTTTTCACTGTTCAAACCTAGTGCCAAATGAACACCTGTATGCAGGAGGGAGAAAGACACAACTACAGTAACATTAGAGCAGTGATACAGCAGGTTTCTAATGGCTTAATCTAAACTTCTCTCCAGTTTTCTCTTTCTTAGGCTGTCGCCAGAGGAGGTTAACTCAGTCCTGGGATGGGTTACCAGGAGTGAGCTCTCCCACCTTTCAGGCTCTGCTCTTAGAAGCAGGTTGCCCATTTCTTCCCTAAATCAGGGCTGGGCTGTGACCTGTCCCCTGAATAGGACAAATCACTAATAAGATTCTCTAAGGTGAAGAACTACCTGCCTATTGTACAGTAATGGACTATTACCTACTACCTCCCTCACCCATTGATACTAGTTTAACATTACAGATTTTATTTTCCATATCTAACTTTATATACTCTTCAGAATGGCTAATTGGGTTTCTATAAGCATCTGATTCTATTAGAAAGAAGTTTTGAGTTAGAAATCACTGTTTCCATGAAGATGCTATCGATGTAAGTAAACAATTATAATTAATTACTTCTAGAGGAGTTAAGAGAAAATGGTGGAATACACAGAAAAGGTTATAAATGATACCTGATATAAAGTACAGCATACCTCCCCAATAAAGCCTGGATAAGTGTGTGCATTCCAAAAAAAAATGTTCAGGGCATCTTTTAGGATTTTATAAATATAAACATTATTTGAGGTCAAGAACACATTATTTACTCTGAAGAATGGCAGTCTTCATTTCACCTTGTTAGGACATCCACCTTCTTTATAACTGTCACCTTTTTTAAAGCCAGTGTCCATTTGTGAATTAATTATTCCTTACTTCTGATAAATCTTTAATGTATATTGATATTTCAGTGATTCAATGATAATGAAAGACATACTCACTTTCACATTTTTTTACATCATTAGAAACAACAGCAACCAAAACTTTATCAGAACTTCTATAGTATCACATTTTCCTCATAATGTTCTGAAAGCAAGTTTTGAATCCACAAATGAAAGGCTTTAGGACTTTAGGAATGGAATAATAAGTTAGAGTGAAGAAATCAAAACACCGTTCAGCATCTCAGTGTGATATTTAACCAAACATAGACTAAAATCTTGAGGATGTTGTAACTTGTATAAAATTATCCAGGTTATTGATATAAACTCAATTGTGAACTCAAGAATTATTGACTTCTAGGAAAATAGGAATGTATATCTTTTTCTGAGTCAGGGCACAACAGATCCTGGATAATTTTTTCTTTAAATCATAGACACATATCATTGGAAAATTTCAATAGTTTTCCATGCCTTTGAAAAATCAAATAGTGATTTATTCGTCAAGACAGAAATTTTAATGATAATTAGCAATAGCTCCTAAGAAAGAAAACAGATTGAAAATGTAAAATAATCTGTGCTAAACATTATATTAAATTATATAAAAGCACTGAGTGTGGGGTGTCTTAGGTCATTATGTACTTACAAAATGTGGCTGATTCCAGGAGGGAAAGCAGAAACTCTGGAAGATCTCATTTCCCTCTGAAACAGCCTATGAAAATTTAACACAAACAAAGTGACTAAAGTTAATTTAATCTTACAAAGAAAGGTTTTGTGATTATTTGACTTAGTGTTAAATCTGTCCATGTTTGAACAGTTGTGGGCATAGGAAGAAAGAACATCAGGGCAAATGAATCAAGATTAATTTACTCAAAAAAGCAAAAGAAATTTCTTGATATGAGTTATAGTTAAGATAAGGGCGAGATTATAGCTATGTATAGCTATAATATCATATGCAAGCATATGGAACAGAGAGATCGGATGCAATAAGTAAAGACAATATGAGAAGTTATTGATTCTGTAATCACTAAGGGTGATTCATCCTAGGGTACATTCTAAGGATCTTATAAAATGGGTTTCAAAATCTCTTGTTTTGGGACAGTAAGATGTAAGTATATTTTCTACATTTCTTGATCATTGGTTAGAAATAACCGTAATGTGATACATTCTTTAATGCCTCAATAGTGTGTTCATAATGATCTGATAAATTCCCATCAGAAACTCGGTCTCCATTTCATTAAACAATTAGTAGGCAGTTCTGAAGTGCTGGTCAAAGTCTAGGTTGAACAGAGTGACTGTGACCAAAGTCAGATTAAAGCGTGATTGTAATCAGTTCAAAGTGTCACCCAGGAAATGCCTGGTACTCATGCTGACAACACTTTATATTCTTATTTTCTGCCAAATGACTGTTGACTGTGAATAAAATTCTAACAAATCTAGCAATCAGAGAGAGTATGAAAAAAAAACTTGTGACATTCTTTGGTATTATATTGCTTGGGCCTTTCCAAATCTACACTTAAATTCTAAATGGTACCTCATGCCACTTGAGTTTAGGACAAAGCTGTTAAAAATACAACTGTGTCAATGAAACAGAATTAATAGTACAGCATACTAATAAAATGAGGGAAACCCAGTATTCTCTACACAAAAATACTGTATCAGTCTGACCCATAGTTATTACTCTTTTCTGCAAAAATTAGAATTCCAAGATTTTAAGAAACACACCAACAGTAATGGAGCAGAAAAATGATAGATGTTAAGAAATTAAGGTGCTCCAGAATGGGTAATAAACTTGAACCTCTTTGTTGCCCATGCACTTTTTGATGAGCTTGCAAAGTTTTAGTAGTCCTCTTTAATTTAAGATGGGGCCATTTTATGTCTTTCGGCTACAGTGGAAATAATTTCCTTATCTATCATTAGAATGGTTTGATACTTTCATTAATCCACACGTCATAAAGCAGAAAGTGATTTTTATACCTACTCCCATCAGTCTCTGTGCCGGCTTCTGAATGGGAAATGGTTGTTTTCTGCTGATTCCAAAGGCGGTCTTAAGGCCAGTATCTTGATGAACCATCACAATTGTGGGGACAAAATGAGTACATAGGAATGCCATTGTCACCACCTCTCTCCTTGGCATCATGTGGTTTATTGTAAAGAGCAGCAGAATGTTTGGAAATTAATCAGTGACCCTTGACTTTGTGCCAGGGCACAGAAGTAGGACATCAGGAGACACCCAGGCTGCCTCTGGGATGAGGTAGATTTGTACTCTTATTTTTGTTAGAGGACACCTACATGGTTGGTCATCTTAACTCATATCCCTGATCCGTGGCCAAGTAGAAGAAGGTGAGACAGTTTTAAAAACAGATAAGTATCACGCCATGTATAGTATGGTATACTAAAGTTATACACCATATATAAGCACACACACATACAGAGGGAGAGAGAGAGAGTGTGAGAGAGAGAGAGGTCAAGCTATGTCCTTTATCATAATTTTCTAAACATTTATTGGGGGTGCTCTCTGTTTTCCTCCAGAGTCTTTGGAGTCCCATTCAAGATACTCAAGAGGCTCTGGGGAGATGGCTAAATGGGTAAAACCACTTACTGTGTAACAGGTGTAACAGGAGGAAAGAAATTTGATTCCCAGCATCCTTGAAAAAATCCAGGCATGCAACATATGCCTATAATTCCAGAGCTGAAGGGAATGTGGGGACTGTGGATCTAGGAGGATTGCAGCAGTTCTGCAGCTCACTGGTCAGACCGTCTGTCATGGTTTGATCTAGGTGTCCCCCACAAACAAATGAATGTGTTCTGATAGATCTATCCTCAGCTGATGGCAATTCAGGAATTAGAACCTCATTAGAGCTGTGTTGTTGGGGGTGGGCTTATGGGGTTATAAGCCAGCTTCCCCTTGCCAGAGTTTGGCACACCTTCCTGCCACTGTTTGCAGTGCTGTGGCAGAGGTGATGTCCAGCCCTCTGCTCATGCCATCGTTTTCCCTGCCAGAATGGAGTCTCCCCTCGAGTCCGTAAGCCAAATAAACCCATTCCTCTACAAGCCGCTTTTGTTTGGGTTCTTCCTGCGCAGCAACTAGAAAGCTGAATGCAACAAGGTGGGAATTGTGGTCCACTCCTGTTACCACAACACATGGAATTCTGAGTCAGGAAGGCCTTTGGCCATACCATCACAAAGGCATCTGTCATGGTTTGATCCAGGTGTCCCCCACATA
>PVHP010034321.1:0-18969 GCA_004024765.1 Zapus hudsonius
TCTGCCTGGCCTTCTCCTAGCCTCTGCCACAGTGAGCAAACTTGAAGTGGCCCTTGCACTACCCACAAATCCCTGCCCTACTGGAAGCACCCCGGAGCAAGCCTTAGAAGTAGCCACTGGGCCCAACACGTTGACCTTAGCTACAGTTGCTACAGGTGGAAGGCTGGTGAGGCTGGACACCCGCCCACCCAAGCAGTCCCACACTGGCTAAGGTTGGGTGGTACAGCTGCCCCGCTGTGGGGAGGCTAGGGTGGAACAGCCCTGCTCAGCCAAACCTCAAATGGCAGGCTGTACCAGCTGCTTGCTGGATCTGTGGTTGGAAGACAGATCCAGGGAAGGTTGGCACAGGAGAAGGAAGAATGAGTCTTGCCAGCCAGCTGAAGCCAAACCACAGTGCAGGGCAGGCGGGCAGCCTCCACTGATGGAACTCCCAGCTGGGGGCAGGGGTGGAGGAGATGCTTGAAGGAGGACTCGCTTCTCAGTCCTGTGGGGATGGCAAATAACCTTCCATTGGCATATCAGTTCTTCATATTTTCTGGGTAGGAATTCTCTGTCGGATGCATAGCTGGAAAAGAGTTTCTCCCATTCTGGAGGTTATTTCTTTCACTCCTTAATTGTATCCTTTGCTTTGTAATTGGATGCAATCTCATCTGTCAATTCTTGCTGTTATTTCCTGAGCTATTGGAATCTTCTTCAGGAACTCTTTGCCCAGGCCAGCATCTTAAAGTGATTCTTCTAGTAGTTTGAAAGTTTCAGGTTTTGGATCCATCCTGTGTAGGTTTTTGTAGAGGGCAAGAGAAAGGGATCTAGTTTCATCCTTCTACTTGTAGAGACCAAGTTATCCCAGCCCCATTTCCTTCAGGGGTGTTTTGGCACCTTTATTGAGAAGGAGGTGGCCATAGCTGGGTGAGTTGACTTCTGGGTCTTCTGTTCTATTCTATTGGTCTTTGTTTTTATGGCAGGACCTTGCTGTTTTGTTACTATGGCTCTGTAGTATATTTTGAAGTCTGGAATTATGGAATTATAATACCTGTACCCCTGATCCTTTGGCTCAGGATTGCTTCGGTTATTTTTTTGTGCTTTGATATGAATTTTAGGTCTGTTTTCTAGTTTTATAAAGAATGTCATTGCCTTTTTTATTTCCAGGCAGGGTCTCACTCTACCCCAGGATGATCTAGAATTCACTATATAGTCTCAGGGGTGGCCTGGAACTCACAGCGATCCTCCTACCTCTGCCTCCCGAGTGCTGGCATTAGAAGTGTGTGCCACCACGCCCAGCATGTCATTGACATTTTGATAGGAATTCCACTGAATCTGTTTTGTCACTTTTCCTAGTATAGTCATTTTAACATGTTAATTATCCTACTCCATGACTAGACAGACTTTCCACTCATGTGGTCATACATTTACATACGCTTGCATGGACACACACACACACACACACACACACACACACACGTCAAAAGGGCACAAGCCACCCAGCCAGTAAATGGACACCAGAACTGAACAGACACCTCTCAAAACATGCACACAGCCAATAAATACCTGAAAAAAAATGTCCAAACTCCTTAGCCATCCAGGAAATGCAAATCAAAACGGCAGTGAGATTCTACCTCCCTCTAGTCACAACCTAACACCAAGAAAACACCCAACTAGTACTGGTAAGGATGGGGGTAGGGAAGCCTTATATGCTGCTGAGAGAAATGGAGTTTGGGGGCTAGAGAGATGGCTCAGCAGTTAAGGCACTTGCCTGCAAAGCCTGACAACCTGGGTTCAATTCCTCAGGACAGCCAGATGCACAAAGGGGCACATGCTCCTGGAGTTAATTTTCAGAGGCTAGAGGGCCTGGTGTACCCATTCCATGTGTCTCTCTTCTCTCTAGCTCTCTCTGCTTACAAATAAAATGTAATTTTATGGAGGAAGAGGAGGAGGAGAAAGAGTTCTGTGATTGATTAGCCATGTCTGCTACAGGGGCTCATCAGCCATTCCTGTTGGCTCCTCAGCATGGTATTTAAGACCCTCTCCCTCAGAATGACCAGCTGTTTCACCTCCAGCCCCCGGAGCTCCCAACACACCCGTGTTTCTGGCGGTCTAGCAAAACTTCACCATGAACACATTTCCAAGAGGCCTTTGTTCTCACTGTTTCCATGGCTCATCCCACCTTCCCTGCCCTGTGAACTCTTCCTATCCTTTGGAACTCTGTCCTGGATCTCCTCCCCTTGCCCCTCTGACAGAGTTCAATATTGCTCTTCTGCTCACTGTAATCAGCAGAGCCAACATGGCTGAGTGATTCCAAGCCGGCATGGCACCACATTCATCGTGGGCATTGCCCTCAGAACACTTTAGAACATTCTACGTTATGTGCTAAAATGGTGCCCATTGGACAGATAAGGATTGGACTCAGAATGGTGTTGAATTTGCTCCAGATCCTCCAGCTGCCTCACTGTATCCCAGAGCCTGCACGTGACTGTCTCTCTCATCTGGCTTCTCTCCTATCTCACACTCAGTTGCAACTTTTTATCCACAGTCTTGTCTCTCTTGAATACACGGTCGCTTTTTATCTCCTATCCTTCCCTGCTGTAGCAATTACTTGCTCCTTGTTGGGACCAAAGCACTCAAATAAAAGTAGTCTATGGAAGGAAAGGGTTTATGTCAGATTATAGCCTCAAGAGGAAGCTTCATCGTGGCGGGGAAAGCATGGCAGAGCAGACAGCCAGGGTGACATCTTGTCACAGCAGCAGAGAAGAAGCAGCAAGAGAGAACTAGCTCACCTGGACAAGGGGAGGGGCTGGATTATAAAATCCCAAGGCCCTGTTCTCAAGTGACACACCTCCTCCATCAAGGCTCTACCTCTGAATCACAAACACATGAGGCTATGGGGGTCACTCCATATTCAAACTACCAACACAAGCTAACCCTGTATATAGCAGGCACTGTGTAAATGCTGGCTGAACTGCCTTTCACTTGTGTTCCCTCAGTCCTGTGTCTAATACAGACAGGGACAGTCCTTGTTGGGTGAAAACATAAGTCTTTTCTATGTGGGTGATTTATCTCCCTGGAGAGACCCAAACTCATACTGAAAGAGGACTGTGCATATAATTTTTCTGTTCTTTTCTTTTCGTGTTCATTCAGGAATGTGCTGTCTGTGAGCACTTCTACTCTGTCAGGCACAAGTGGGTCCTGGGGGAGCTTGTCCCTATCTTGAACCTAGTCAAAGCAGGACATGTCACTGCTGGGAACACAGGTTTCCTGATTTCCTCCCCCCAGCCCTCCATCCCCAGGCTGTGTGGACCACCCTTTTACAGGACATGTCTGGTTCAAGGCCATCCACGGCCACCAAGACCCTGTCAGCTCTGTGATAAACTGAATGTCTGATGGAGTGGAGAATGGGGGCTTTGGGCATTCGGTTCCTTCAAGAGACTGGGACCTGCTGTCTCTAACTGGTCCTCCCCCAGGCTTAATTTCAGTGTCCCCTTCCCAGGGAGATGGATCATCGAGTAAAGTACTTGTCTTACAAGCACGAGGGCCTGAGTCTGATCCCTAGTACCCACATAAATACTTGGTGTAGCAGTGCACCCCTGGAATCTTAGTGCTGGGGAGGTGAAGACAGGAGCATCTCTGGATCTTGCTAGCTAGCTCGTCTAGCCTAGTTGGTGAGCTCCAAACTAGTGAGAAACTTGGTCACAAAAGAGGTAGTGTTCTGAAGATAACTCTGGAGGTTGTCGTCTGGGCTTTGTACACACACAAACAACCTGCACACATACTTGCACACACTCTGCACAATAAAACATTAATTTGTTCATTATAACCTTAGCTTTAGAACTCAGGAGCCATCTGAGTTCTGGGGTGGGGGATAGTCAGGGCAGGGTGAGGCATGAGGAACAGGAGGGTTAACAGTGTCCTGTACCAACTTCCCAGCAGATAACCCACCGAGTCCCCAGTCAGAGGACAGACATGTCCTATGCTGAACTGCAGTCCCAAAGCCTGCTCCAGAGAATCTCAAACCTCAGGAGATGAAGAGTTTGCTGAATGGTCAAATGGCTTTCCCAGGCTATGACTGAAAGTGACACTGGCTGGGTCCAGCCCACTGCAGAGGAGTCACGGAGCCAGACGGGTCTAGATTCTCTTCCAGTGTCTCACTGCTGGCTGGCTGGCTTTGAAAGCATAATGTACCCTCATGTAACCTATGACTCACAAGGCCACAAAGAAAAGTAATGACAGAATAACTGTAGCAGGCTAGGGGTTCTCTTTCCCTGCCCTATCACGGGTGCATCCCACTTTGTATTTGAGGATACTGGCCACTTGCCTGTCTCCCAGAAGGTCTTCCTGGATTTGGTCAATTTGTCCCTGTGAGTCCCTGGTTACAGCAGAGGTTTCCTGTCTGTTAGTTATCATATCCTCCAAGGCAGAATCTCTCCTTCCTACAGAATAGTGATAGTTTATATTGACTGTCAACTTGCCTCTGGATATTCCTATAAGAGATTATCTTGATTAGGTTAATGGATATAGAAAGACCCACTTAAACTGTGCATAGCACCATTCTGTGGGCTGGGGTCCTAGACTGAACAAAAAGGAGAGAATTGGTTGAGGACCAGCATGCATCTCTCTCTACTTCTTCACTATAGATGCAATGTGACCATCTGCTTCATGCTCCTGCCTCCACGCCTTCCCCACCATGATGGAGCATAGTCCCAAAGGATAAGCCAAAATAATCCCTTCCTTCCTTAAATTGTTTCTAGTCGTGTATGAGGTGACAGCAATGATGAGTCACTAAAACAGGAGTGAAAACTGGGGGACAGGATTCCCAGGTGGGCCTGAGCTTAGCGGTACCTCTGCAACCTGGTCACATTGCTAAAGATATTACAGACTAGAATGTATGAACACATCATGGTCCCTGGAGGGGTCTTGGGAGACCCTTCCTTCTACCAGAAAAGTGCTAGGTGCCAGGCCCTGGGCTCATGATGTTTACAGACATTCCTAAAAGGTAGATGCTGTCTGTTGTGCTCTATTTTGCAGGAGACTGAGGTGTAGAGAAGGGAAATTACTTGGATATTGCATATGATAAATTAATTGGACTTCCAAATCCAAGTCCCAATTCTTCTCTTCCCAAAAGCACAAACTTGGGGATTTGGTTGGGGAGGGGAATGGAATGAGGCTTCTCAGGTCCCACCAGACAAGCACCATCCCACCCACTCTGAATGGATGCTCATCCATCTTTAAACATGAAATCCAGGGGACAGTATGTTCTTAGCCAATCCCAACCTCACAGAAGCCACCAGCAGCCACAGGGAGCCCACACTCTCAGGCCTTAGTACACAGGAATCAGGCTCAAGCGCCAGCCTTACAGCTCGGCGATGTAAGGTAAATCAGCTCCCTTCTCTGAAAATCTTTTTCCCACCTGGGCATCTGGAAAAGAACCCGTATTTTATGGAACCATTGTGGAAAGGAAGGGAAATAAAGCACGCACGAAGTCCCTGCCTGCACTCAGCACCCAGTTAATGGTGATCACTCACATGACTTCCCATGAGACAGCATTCCCCTAACACAACAAATCGTTCTCTCATCAGCCGCTTCCAATTTCTTCCAGTATCTTCCTTCTTCTTCTTCTTTTTTTTTTTTTTTGAGGTAGGGTCTCACTCTAGCCCAGACTGACCTGGAATTCACTCTGTAGTCTCAGGGTGGCCTTGAACTCATGGTGATCCTCCTACCTCCACCTCCCGAGTGCTGGGATTAAAGGCGTGCGCCACCACGCCTGCAGTATCTTCCTTCTTGACAAGAAGAAGATGTGACCCAGTAACTCTGTGTAGGAGAGAGGACTTCACTAGGTGGCCTCTGTTATTAGTTTAAAATGTTACAAAATGAGAAAATTCTCTCTCCCACCTCCAAGTTCTTGGGCTTTAATGAACCCAGCCAGGAGGATGACGCTTGCTGCTGGATCCGGTGGTCACATGGGTGAGGGAAGCAGGCAGCATCTGGTTCCTGCCATCCTGGGCCTGCTGAGGAAAGAGAGGAAGGCCTTTGTTCTCACAGATGATGGGCAAGGACAGATGAGGATATCTTGGATTTTGTTACAACACGAACCCCCAGCCCCGAAGAGCATCCAGATATGTACAGCCAAGTATGCAGGTGGATCTGTGAAAGAACGGTGATGCAACCCCCACTTTGAGGGAAAGGACATAAAAGCATGGATATAAATGTTTGGAGGGGTTGAAGAGATGTCTTAGTGGTTAAGGATCTTGTCTGCAAAACCCCAAGATCCAGGTTTGATTCCCCAGTACCCAGATGCACAAAGGGGTCCATGCATCTGGAGTTCGTTTGCAATGGCTAGAGGCAATGACATGCCCATTCTTTTTACCTCTTCCTCTTTCTTTCTAAATAAATACTAATATTTATTTAGAGAGGTATTAATATTTATAATTATATTATGTATTTATCCAAAGCAATGTTAATTGATAATGTTTGGAGAGAGACCATATCCATGTGATGTTTTGTTGGGCCTGACAATGTTCCTTAGAGAACCCTGGACCCCACAAACGCTCCCCTTCTGGGTGTGGCTTCTGCAAATAGCCACTTGTACCAAATGATCCCTTGTCTGGGCAGTAGGAGATCAGTCACTGCCATGTCCACCAGGGAGGATAGCCAGGTGGCTGCACCTTAGACCCTCTTTGCAAGATCAGGTTAATCAGGATCATTGTGCCTCCAGGGTGGTGTCTAGGGATGGGGGACACAGTCAAGGGGGGGGACAGAGAACAAGCCTTATCACATGCTGGTGCTTTACAAGCTAGAGGCTCCTGCACACAAATACCCCAGAGTCCCCCAACCTGGCTGTTACCACCGGTGTTTATGAGCTCATCACACAATCTCTTCCAAGCCTGTTTCTTGCTCAGGAAAATGGGGACAGTAAGATGAGCTCACTAGTTGTCAGATGGATGAAGTCATAGTGAATGTGCCTGGAATATTGCTGGAGAGCAGTATTCCTTCTGATCACTGGGAAGGGCCAGGCTGCTCTTGTGTTCTCCATGGCAGGCACAACCAGCGCCAGTGCAGCTCCTCCCCTCGGCCCCCCCACCACGTGTTCCCTCTTCATGGCTGCCCTGTCTTCACTGGCCACTTTCCTTCCATGCCTCTTTCACACTGTGCTGCCCTTGGCCTCAGTTTACCTAATTAAAGCCCAGCTCAGGCCCAGCATGTTGGAGGGAAGGCTCAGTTCTCTGTGCAAATGCCAGAGGCTGTGTAAGAAGTCAAGGGCAGGCCAGCCCTGGCGAGAGCCTGGCGAGGGCATTTCAGGCTGGGAGACAGCGGTCCTCTGACCTTTAGTCAGGCCAGACTTCTTGACAGTGTGCCTCTGAGAGTCCTGGCGTTCACAGGCACCCCCACTTGGGTTGGCTTTCCCAGTCAACGAGCCAGCTTCACCAGTGTTCCCTGGTCTTGGGCCTCAAACCTGCTGGGAAGCCTTCTCTCCTCTCAGGTGCTAGTTTGTATCAAATCAGAGGCCTGGACCAGAGCTGTGCATTTTCAGTCGTAGTGCTTTTGCAAAGCAGGGACAGTATCACACTCCCTGCCCTGTTGCACAAAGTGGGGCCCCATGGGCATTTCTATTGATAAATATGAGCTTTTGAAAAATCACTCAACCAGCTGTCCTGGGCATCTCTGTAGACCCCACACAGAAGCAGGAAGAAGCCACTGATGGTGGATGAAGAATGTCATGAAGTTTGTCTGCTACTGGGCTGCTAAAGAATTCTGAACAAGAGTCCCCATCACCCATCCTCACAAGCTATCACTTAGGACTGCAGCCTCTTCCAAACACCCAAACAGCCCAGTCCCAGCTTAAAAACAGTGGCCTTTGCTGGTGGGCAGACCTCTGCATGCCCAGGTTCCCAGAGGACCCCTAAGGGCAGCCCAGCTGGACAGTAGGCACCACTCAGAGACAATGGATGGCCATCTTACACAGCCATCAGGGTCTGGTCTAGTCAGCGTCTAATATTCAACCAGAAGCAGTTTATAGGAGGAAAGGGTTTATTTTGGCTTATAGACTCTGGGTGCTCCATGGAGGCAAGGAAAACAATGGCATGAGGCTCTGATCTGCTCACTTCACACCACAGGACATTCAGATTAAGCCTTCCATGCTATGAATTGTGGCATGTTTTTACTGTGCATATAAGGTCTTCTGCTCGTAGAGGAACATAATGGTTTAATTACAGAAGACAAAGATTTTAAAAAATATTTTATTTATTCATTTTCAAGCAGAGAGATAGAGAGAACAAGAGAGAGAGGGAGGGAGGGAGGGAGGGAGGGAGAGAGAGAGAGAGAGAGAGAGAGAGAGAGAGAGAGAGAGAGAGAGAGAGAGAGAGAACGAGCCAGGGCCACCACCTTGTGGGTCTGGCTTATGTGGGTCCTGGGGAATTGAAACAGGGGCCTTAGGTACTGGAGGCAAGTGCTTAACCACTGAGCCATCTCTCCAGCCCGAAGACAAAGATTCTTTAATATTTCTATAATCATCATCCTTCAGCATGTATGCATCAAATTAGTATAGCTTCAGATTGTGCTGTATTAGAATGTTCCATTTTAAAAAACAAACCAGCCCATCCATCTCACTGGTATGCAAATTTGCTGTCGTCTTTAACCAACAGTAAATGTATATGTATACCAAAAATTGTTTTAAAATGAATTTATGATTTATCATCAGAGTAAATGTTTGATGTTTATATACCTGTGGTCATGTAAAAATTTCTCAGGGCCTCTGGGGACAGTTGCCATCGATATTAGCGCAAACTGTGCCTGCACAGAAACAGTGTGTCTTCATAGTGAGGGGACGAGGGGACATGGGAGGGCACTCAGGGGAAAGTGGGTGGCAGAAAAGGTGACAGGTTCTTGGCATCCCACTGACAGCATGCACAATCTCCTAGCCCCAGTCCAACGAAGTATGTGCACACACACACACACACACACACACACACACACACACACACACACACACGTTCACAAGGCTGAGGCCAGCCAGGCCAGGTCAGTGGCAGGTGGAAAGTCCCCGTGGAAGGCAAGGGAGGGGGATCACACCCTTAGAAGCCCCTCACTGACTCCCCCTCCCTTCGTCTAGGGCAGCGCCTGCCTCCGGGGTGTCAGCATCAAAGTTTCATCAAAGCCGAGATCCAGCGAGGTGTGTTTTTCACTTCTCTAAATGTGCTTCTTCCCTATGAAAAATTGAGTGGGAAAGGCAGGGAGTAAAAGAAGGCAGGGAGAGAAAAAAATTCAGGAAGGAAACTGGGAGGGAAGGAAGAAAGTTGTGATTCCGTTGAACCCGCCCGTATCCATTCAGCATCTTCCGCACTCAGGACACCAGGCACCCCAGAGCCTCACTGTAGGAGCCATGACCAGAGTCAGCAGAGGTGGCTCTGCAGAGGAAACCAGTTTATTTCTGTGAAGAGAGTGGGGGAGTCTGGATGCTTGAGTCAGCTCTTGATACTCATCAGTCTAGAACATTCTTGAGTTGTAAACTTCTGATGTCCAAATTGGAGGTTTCAGTATTTCCCTTCTTATCTCCTAGTGTCTCCAAGGAATATGCACTTTATAAGAAATAGATAGATAGATGATAGATAGATAGATGATAGATAGGTAGATAGATAGATAGATAGATAGATAGATAGATACATGATAGATACCTGATAGATAGATAGATAGATAGATGATAGATAGAGGATAGATAGATAGATAGATGATAGATACATGATAGATAGACAGATAGATAGAGACAGACAGACAGACAGACAGACAGACAGACAGACAGATAGATAATAAGTTCAGGGATGAAGAGGGCACAGTGAGTTTTCAACAAGGAACACTGGACACTGGGGCAGGCTTGCTGGAAGAGACACAATTGGGTCCAAGATGAGAAGGATGAGAACAAGTTCAGGAGACAAGCCACCAGGTTAACTTGCCACCAGAGGCAATGTGTCAACAGGCAAGGGGAAGCAAGCAGCTTCCCGTCAGAGGCAATGTCTAGATTGGCCAGGGGAGGGGCTGCCTCCAGGGGTGAGCAGGGGAATAGACTAGGAAGATGAGGTGATGGACAAGACCTCAGGGTCCCTACAGGGGTGGTGAGAGGTCCCTACAGGGTCCCACAGTGGTGGTGAGAAGCCAGGAACCCTTTCTCTCTCTCTCTCTCTCTCTCTCTCTCTCTCTCTCTCTCTCTCTCTCTCTCTCTCACACACACACACACACACACACACACCCGCTGATGTTGTCACCTTAGATGAGTCACAGCTGCCCTCAAACCTCACTTTCCTCATCCATAAAATGAGGAGACCAGACAGTGATCCGCAAGTTCCTTTTTTGTCTCTCATTTGCTTTTAGGACCGTTGATTTTAATACCCATGGTGGGGAGGGGCCAGGAAGCTCAGCTTGTCAAGATAATACAAAGGTCTCCCCATTCCCCAAAGAGTACCCCATCCCTCCCCATACCCCTGAGTCAAACCAGTGTCTCTGTCTACTTCACCCCTGGAGGATGAACCTGGAGCAACTACAGGTTACAGCCTCTCAGGCTGGAGCTGGGCTCAGACCCTTCTGCTGAACACACACACTAGCAGCATCCTGGGTCAGATGGAACCTGAAGATAAGTTCCCACATCCTGGTCAGGCCCGATGGACCTCCAGGCAGAAACCAGAGCAGCCCTTGCTTGCAAAAAAAGCAATTGACACCTGGGTAGAGCTATGGGCTGTCACCTGCTGTGACATCCCCCCCACCCTGAGAAGTATGGTATTTTTTCAGCCCAGCTCTGGGACAGCATAGAGAAGTGGCTTGTGGCTCAAACTTTGGGGTTAGTGGTGTCGTTGGGATTCTCAGCTCTGTTCCTCTGCTAGCTAGATGGTCTTGACCTTGGATGACTTTCTTATCTTTTGCTAAGCCTCGGTTTGCCTCTGCCTATAAAATAGGCGTGATAACATCTCTCGTGAGGTGGCTGTGATCACACGTGAGCCTGTTCTTAAGTAACCATTTGACAGAGGCTAGAATTTGCTATTGGGGCACCTTGGCAGTTTGAGGGATACCAAGTGAGTAGTCCAACGTGACTCCTTAAAGGTGTGGCTTGGCCCCCACCCGAAGTTACCAAGTTCAATGTTGACTCCACAGCGCCCTCTTCCTGCCTAACTAGGACACTGCCACCGTCTGCACAGCCCAGTGATGGCACACCTTCCAGGGTTGTCCCCCTGGTGTCTTGGCCTTGGGTAGAAAACAGCTTACACAGCATCACCACGACAGCAGCTATTTGTGAGGCCACCAAGACAAAACAGCTGGATTACAACGTCTAACGGGCTTCTGCAAGCTTACAGTCTCCAAACGAAAAGAGATTTTCTACAGTGAACATAGATTACGTTAGGAATACAAGAAGGCAAGAAACACAGACGTCTCTGTCTTTTTCTTGCAAGTAGATGGGTAGTGTGTATGTGTCGAGGTGTTCACATCTGTGGGCAAACATGGAAGTGCACAAGCGCATGTATGTGGAGGTCAGAGGTCAGGTATCCTGTTCAATCGTTCACTACCTTATTTATTGAGACAAGGTCTCTCACTGAACCCAGAGCTCAGCTAGTCTTGCTGGTCTCTTTGTCTCAGGGCCCACCTGTCTCCACCTCACCAGTGCTGGGATTACAGAGAGAGAGAGAGAGAGAGAGAGAGAGAGAGAGAGAGAGAGAGAGAGAGAGAGAGAGAGAGAGAGAGAGAGAGAGAGAGAGAGAGCACCAGGCTACCACCTTGTAAGTCTGGCTTATGTGGGTCCTGAGGAATTGAACCCACGGCCTTAGGCACTGGAGGCAAGTGCCTTAACCGCTGAGCCATCTCTCCAGCCCCAACATTTTACCAATTTTACATGGCTGCTGGGGATTGGATTCAGCTCACCATGCTTGCACAAGTAAGCGCTTTATTGACGGTGCCATCTACGCAGCCCAACCTTTTCATTTTCCTAAATAATCTTAAAAACAAATGAGCAGGGTTGGGCGGGGGAGTAGAATGGAGAAGGAAAAAGAAAATTCCATTTTCTACCAGCTCCATGGCAGGAAGGATGGGAAGCTATCATCCTGAGAACAACCTCTGTACGCTTCTTGGAGGAGCTAAGTCCATGCATGGTGAGAATATGGGGGGGGGGACAGCCATGTACCCTCTTCTCGCTGAGCAGATCAGATGCCAGGCAGGACAACTGTCCAGCCCTGAGATCCAAGGGACCCCTTACCTACCCCAGCTCTGCTCCAGAAACCTTGATCATTGGTTATAGCTGGCTTGGGGGCCCTCAGGCATTGTCAGAAATCACTCCACTCAGATGAGGACTGAAATGTCATGAACATGGTGAAATGTACAATAGAAGACACACTATATCTAAAGCTCTCTGCCAGAAACTTAAGAGTGCTTCAAGGCCTGCCCACAGTAACACACCTCCTCCAGCAGGGCTCCACCTCCCTCAGGCTCCACAAACTGCCCCATCTGCAGTTGGGGATTAAGGATGAGGTTTAATCCCAAATCCATGAAGCTATGGAGGACATTTTACATTCATTTTCCCCGCCATCCACACCAATTCATCTACAAACTTTCCTGGCAAGTCATGTTCTTCTTCTTCTTCTTTTTTTAATCTGAGGGGCTGCTCTTTTTTTTCCCACCAGGGAAACATTCTGGACATATTCTTTATCCATGGAGGGGTCCATGAGTCCTGTCATCCATCATCCTGCTACTGAGGTGTCTTTGATATCTAGCTGTTTCTTTCTAATGTCTGCATCACGTGCTTCCTTAAGCCTCTCCTCCATGTCAGCTGCTTCAACTGCATTTAAGTTCACCTGTGTCAATGCCTACCTGGCCTTTCCTGGTGTGTATCACATATGTGAAGGCTTTGGTCCCAGCTGCACATTGTTCTCAGCTCTGCAATCTTTTTTTAAATATATATTTTATTTATATATTTATTTTCAAGGAGAGAGAAAATGGATGTGCCAGGGCCTCTAGCCACTAATGAACTCCAGGTGCATGCATCACTTTGTGCATCTGGCTTTATGTGGGTACCGGGGAATCAAACCCAGGCTGTTAAGCTTTGCAGACAATTGCCTTACCTGCTGAGCCGTCTCTATAGCCTGTCCAATCTTTACCCTGCTGTGTTAGGTAACTGCTCAGAGCTGGAATCTATTCAGTGTCAAGTTCTGTCTGGGCAGCATTAGTGAAGAATCTTCTCTTCTGCTTTGGGTCCTGACTTCTCTTGGTGCTGGTACATTTGCTTCCTATTTATGTGTCTTTGTTGAGGCATCTGAACTTTCTGTTTGCACTGATAGGGCAGGGATATTGCTGGACTCTGCAACCAGTGTGTTATCAACTTGGAACTGGCCTTCATCTGGCCGGAGGAGATTCATTTCTGTTCATGCTTCTTCCTCCTGAGCCACCAGGGCTGGGTGTGGGGTGGGGTGAGCTGGACTGAGACAAGACAGAATCGGTCTCAATAGTCTGCTTGACCTCGTAAATGTCCTGAGTTTTATTCCACTGCTTAGAGGGTGAATTCATCACCATGGGGAGTATCTTCCCCCCCAAGTTAGACTGTAGCCTGGCTCACCTCACAACCCACTATATCCTCCCTCCTGTTGCCCTGCGGCCTCCCACTCCTTCCAAGACAGAACAGGGAGCATGAATGTGGTGAGTAGTCTTGACTGGCTTGAGATATATCTAAGAGACTGGGAAGGTGTGCTTCTGAGTGTGCCTAAGAGGACACTTCCAGAGAGAGATGGCAGAGTAACAGAAGGGCAACGACTCACCCTGTGAGTGGCACCGTTCACTGGAACAAAAGGTGTTAGAAGGAGGAAGCTGGCCAATAAGAGTTGAGCAAGAGAGCCATCATGGCTGTCATTGCTTGTGGACATCAACTCCATCTTCTTTAGTCTTTCAACATGACTCACAATATTATAGCAAAATGAGCGTGAGCTTACTGTCCTCCCCTTTTTCCTCGTTCCATTCTGCAGGCTGCCACAGATGGCCAGTCACATAGCATGAGGTGGGAAACTACCAGAGCTTTGAAATTCAGTGAGACAAATTGCTTTAACTGTGATAAGGACGTTAGGAAAAGATGAGGCAGGAGAATACCTGGGGAGGATTATCTGAACTTCTTCGGAACCCATGGTAAAATGTAAATTGCTAGATTAGGCTTCTGCTTCCTTGTGCTTGTTAATTTACATGTGATTTACATGCCTGATGTCATGTACACATCTCTGCCCTACTAGAAAATCCCTTTGTAACCGGGGCTAAGGGCCGAATCCTTCATCTATGCTTGGCCCGCAGGCATAAATAAATGTAACTCCACTTTCATCTTGCTGAAACAGCTTTGTCTGTTTGTCACTGGGAATTTCTACAACAACACCAGCAACTCTCATAGAAGCTTCCAGACCTTGAACCTCAGTGTTGGGCTACATCATTGTCTCCTGTTCCCTTGCTCTGAGACTCCCGGCTTCATGGATAATAACTGGGTTTTCCCTACCCTCTATTGTGTAAACCACTTCAATAAATGCTTTCTATGTATAGAGAGCCCTGCCGTGTATGAGATGACCATCCACTTCTTCAGATTTGGATGTCTTCTTTGCAAATAAAACAAAACAAAACAAAAAACCTCCAGATAGTTAAGGAGGAGCCTAGATGTGCTCTATTCTCCCATCCAATCCAGAATCTTCTATTCATTTCTTAGCTGAGCATTGACATTCACAGGACTGAAACATGCCATGGGAAGGAATCTCACAGACTTGGTTTCTGTCATCCATGGTCCCCAATCCCTTTAACAGGTTTATGTAGCCTTTTGTTATTGTTGATTTTAATAGTGATAATTGACACTGACTGGGCTATAGGGTGAAATAATGCTTTCATTTATTTATTTATTATTTATTTGCAAGCAGAGAGATACAGACAGAGAAAGAGAAAGAGAGAGGGAGAGAGAATGGCTGGGCCAGGGCCTCTCACCACTGCTAACCAACTCCAGATGCATGTGCCACTCTGTGTATCTGGCTTTCCTTGAGCACATGGGACTGGGGGATCGAACCCAGGTCATTAGTGTAAGGAAATTGAGGTAGAAAGTACACCGAATTCAGGCTCAGTCAGACAAGGATTCCCTTTATTCAGCAACACTCGTCTTGACTTCTCTCGAGTCTAAAGTCATGTCCCCCGTGGAAAGCTTTTTGGAAGTATTTAGGGACTTTGCAGATAAAGT
This sequence comes from Zapus hudsonius, assembly GCA_004024765.1. Taxonomy (NCBI): domain Eukaryota; kingdom Metazoa; phylum Chordata; class Mammalia; order Rodentia; family Dipodidae; genus Zapus; species Zapus hudsonius. The sequence goes on from PVHP010034321.1 coordinate 15,206, forward strand.
TTTCCTGGGTCTGGGACTATGTTATGAAGAGGCAATGGGTGTGCATATAAATGTTGATTGGGTGTAGAGCTCTTTTCAAAGGGGGCTTATCAGAGATGGGATCCTTCAGGTATGTAAAACATCCTTTCTGGTACTTTGAGGTGTTGTCAGGGGTAAGATCCTGTGTAAAAACATTTTCCCAGACTCAGGGAGCTGAACTTGTCCCTTCAATTGGGTTCTGCAGGCAAGGGCCCCAACTGCTGAGCCATTTCTCCAGCCCCTGGACTAATGCTTTTGATTTGTATTATTTTGCCTGATTTGTAAAGGGTACTTTAAGGAAAGTATTACTCACCAGTCCCATTTTAAAGATAAGGAAACTCGGACCGCAAAAGTTTAAATAATTTACCAATCACCAGCTAGTAGGCAGAGCCTAGGCTGGCCACCAGCCTGTTTTGTGACCCTCTGTAACTGTGTCAATAATGCCAGGGATACCAGGGCCTTGGCAGACTACGCAGGCTTGTAAGCAAGCCAAGAATAACTTGTGGGCTAACTGTGATCTGGAATGGCCCCCTCCCCAACCCTTGCTTCTTTCCTAGGCTTCCCGAGAGCCAGTATTTTCTTGACACTTCCTGTGTCACATTAAAGAGGCTCCCCCCAGGAAGTAGCAGCTGGAGTTCATTGATTTCCCAGTTATGGCCTCCCTCCTGCAGGCTGTATGTGCTTCCGGCTGCTCAGATTCCAGCTGGAAGTCAGAAACTTGGGGACATAACTACAGGCCAGCCTTCGCCCTCCCTCATCTAACCCAGAGCTACATTAGAGGAAATAAATGCATATTTATGTGAGCTGCCAGAAATAAAAAGGTCCCTCTACTTATAAAAACCTTCCAGACTTCTTTTGGAGGTGTGTCTGTGTGTGCACACATGTTCATATGTGTGACTGCAGGCGAGTGCATGTCACGCGTGTGCGCAGAAGACAGAGGACAACCTTCAAGCATCAGTTCTTGCTCACAGGCTAGCTGGCTGCAAGCTTCTAGCAGATTCTTCTGCCTGTACCTCCTGTCTCACTGTAGGGAGATGCCTGCTACAGGGTCCAGCTTGAGCTAGATGTTAGGGATCCGAACTCAGGTACTCACGTTTGCATGTCAAGTGTTTTACCCACTGAGCCATCACCGCCCCCCTCCAGATTTTAATCTGAAAAATTCTTTGGGTTTTCCTTCAATTTTGTTTGACTTCATGGTAAGATATTCTAGAAAAATCTACTTCCCAGGAAGGTAGTGCTTTGCCTGTAGATGTGTTTTTTTCTGACACTCTGCCTTTTGTGACAAAGGAAAAATAAGTTCCCTTCTTTCCCTAGGGTTCTAGGTAGGAAGGCTGTAGGCCACCTGCCACGCAAGGGCCTTCTCACTTCATCTATGGACTACTCAAACCTCCAGATTTTGCAACTCACAACCATGCATTTTGGCTCAAAGTCCTAAAAGTCACTTCTGTTTACTGAGCACAGTATAGAGGGCTGTTGATCCACTGTCATTCATATTTTCGCCCATTTAAAAAAAATATTTATTTGCAAATACACAAAGAGAAAGACATTGAGGGATATATATATATATATATATATATATATATATATATATATATAGAGAGAGAGAGAGAGAGAGAGAGAGAGAGAGAGAGAGAATGGGCGCACCAGGGTCTCCAGCCACTGCAAACGAACTCCAGATGCATGTGCCACTTTGTGCATCTGGCTTTCTGTGGCTACTGAGGAATCCAACCTGGGCCATCGGCCATTGCAAGCAAGCACCTTAACGGATGAGCCATCTCTCCAGCCCCCTTCTCACCCATTTTGCCCAATAGAAGCATGAGGTTAAAAGTCTTGCCCCCAGCCACAGTCAGTAAAGAAAGCAATCAGGCTTCTATGGAAGTTGGCCAAGGCAGGGCCTTTCCTTTTGAAGTCTGAGCCACGTGCAATGTGCAGCCCACTAAAGTGACCTTCTGTGCACTCCCCCTTCTGTCTTTTAGTGTGACAGCTGCCCTCAGTCCCTTCTCATCATGCAACCAGTTCTCTGGTGCCCTGAGCCCAGAGCTGTGACCCTCTTCCTGTGGTCCTAGTCAGGATAGATGGGGACTTTCTGGGTGGCAGGGCTCTTTTTCATCTCCCTTCCATCCAGGGCTTGTCTGTGACCTGTAAGGACTTCCCTGTCTTTATGCAATCAGTGTGGATATCCTGTCACCCCTTTACAGACATTGCCATGGCGGGGAGGGGGGCTACAAATGAGTGACCCCAGAGGCAAGATAGAAAGACAGGGGAAATTATGGGATCATGGGTAGGTAAATCTGGAGTCTGGATAGAGCCTTTTGCCAGTTGAGAATCAGGAAGTCCAGCACAATTAAGAGAATGCTTAAGGCCTTTCTCTCTTCCCAGCCGCAAGCTTGAAATTTGTAAGAATGTCCTAAGAAATACCATTTGCAGTAAAATAGACATGTCCCTAACCCCTTGTGCAACCCTAGTGGGTCCTGGTTTTGGTTTTATCTTATCCAATTAGAATCTAATCCAAGGCACCTTTGGTTCTACAGGATGAGCTCACTTATCAGGGAGAGAGAGACAGAGAGAGAGAGAGAGAGACACACACAGAGAGAGGGGGGGTTGTTTCTTAGCAATACTTTGAGATGTGGTTGGTGACTATACAAAGAAGGTGCCCTCGGGGGCAGACGCCTGTGTTAATGCGCCTTCAAATGTTTTTCCTTTATTACCAGCTAAAACTTTATGGTACAAGCCGAGCATGCCCACAGGCATTTCTGTCCATCACTTTAATCTCTTACATATGTGCGCTGCGACTTGGAACTAAACCCGCTTCCAAAAAAAAATGCGTCTGGTTTTCTTTTCAAATTATGATTTACACTGAGCATGTTCAGGAACTGGTGCACCTTAAAGAAGATCCCCAAGCTTCCTTTATTTCAGGGAGAGCATTGCTGAGGAAATGACTCCTGCACTCTCCTACCTTCCACAGGTAATATTCTTTCCCTGAGTGTCTCTCTCTAAGCCCCTATGCTTAAAATCTATGTTTAAAATGCCTTTTAATAAACTGTGGCTCTTCTGTGGGAAGCTCATTCCTATCCATGCTCCCGGGTGTGATTGATTTTTCTTGAGAACCATTTTTTTTTTAATAAAACCCCAATTCTGTTTCATCCGGAAATTCTTTTCTGCATTGCAGCCAAGGATCCCTGAATGGAGGTCCCTGGAAAATTAGTATGGATTCCTTGGGCAGCTGCAGGCTAGCAGAGCTTGACTCTGTCCTGGTCACCGCTGTCAGCACCTGGCAGGGTCACAGAGAACGTACACATGGGTGCACGTGTGTGCTACTGGGAAGGGGAACTTCAGAGGCATCAGCTGAGTCACACAAGGCTGGGGAGGGGGCTAAACAGGAAGGCTCCCAGGGGGAGGTCAACTTGGAATTGACCCTGAGACACCCTACTGTGGTGAAAGGAAAAGGAGAACCCGGGTGAGCTGAGCACAGAGCTGTCAGAGAAAAGAGGAGAAAGGGAGACCCACCAGGGCCACAAACTCCTACCAAGATCTGCTCTTTCTGCTGTGAGGTTGAGAGCTCTGGATGAGCTTAGAACTCCCAAGCCACCAAGCTAGTGGCTCTAGAAAGTTCCTCCCAGTTGAGAAGAGTCCTGAGAGGGAACACCCAGAGAAATCCATGTGGCAACTTGGGTCAATCAGGTCTTTTTGATGAACTGAATCATCAAGTTCAAATGTATGCAAAGAACCTTGATGTCGGTGGCCCA
>PVHP010034322.1:0-19090 GCA_004024765.1 Zapus hudsonius
ACCATGTGCTGATATGAGTGTGGGCCCACAGGCAGGAATGGAGTTCAGTTGGAGACTTTTATCAGCTACCTATGCTGTGCAGCCCAGAGGTGGCTCAGTGTTCAGGGACATGTGAGCCAGGGGCAAGTCCTAATGCTGAAACTGCTGGCTGTTGGAGCAACCTGTGTCCGAGGTGGTGGGAGCCATTCAGCTCCCCAGGGGGTGGAGGCTGTAAATGGGAGTGAGCCCCACTTTTGGGTTGTCCGGTTGTACCCCAGCTCAGCCTCCCCTGGGCATGAGATGGCTGTTTTGTGATGGCAGTTTCTGATGCAGTGACACTCACTATCTAGTGGGCAATTCTAAGGTCCTACCTTGGGGTGTCCTCCAGTGGCTGCAGCTTCTGGTGTGCCAAAATTTTCAGAAGCCTCCATTTGGGGAGGGGTGAGCTGTATTAACTGTGCACTGAAGGTGTGGAAGGTGGGGGTTGGGGGAGAGGCTTGGGAGGGGCTGGGGCTATAGGGCAACCTGCAGATGTTGTTCTTGGCCTTAAAGGCTCAGAACTGGGGACTTGGAGATGGCCTGAGTTACACCCTCTTCTGTAGTTGAGGAAGCTGAGACCCTGAGTCAAGACTTATATGGAATCACACAGCATGGCATGACAGAGCTAAGACCCCCATCCTGCCTTTGATTCTGAGTGCTCTCTCGACTCCCAGGGTACCTCCATGGATTGCCCTTGGCTCATTGCTTTTGTCCTTTTAAAGGGCCATCTGTCTGGGGTGCCCAATCTGAGGGGCTCAGAGCCAGAGGCAGCTTCGAGCTGTGCATGTCAGGGCAGCAAGTGACCACTGACCATGGCTAATCAGACCCCCAGGATGATATCTGCCCCTTGTTCAAGCTATTTTTCAGTCTATTTCTGTCTCTCTCACCGACTGTTGCATGTGGGGTTCTTGGGTGTCTGAAGGGGGTTTAGGATCTGGTCTTGGCTTGTGGGTGGCCTCAGCATTGCTTGAGGGGAGGGGCAGCTGACCTGGCTCATCCTGGTCAATGTCTTCCTCATTGATGGCTTGGATCTGAGGGTGACTTAATGCAGAGACACCAGAAGCATATCTTCCTATGTCTTACCCTGCAGTCTGGCCCCAGAAACCTGTCAACCAAATCCTGGACTTACCTTTCTACTTCATTCATCTGTAGTTTGTGTTGGGTTCATCTTGGCTCCGAACGGGGAACCAGGGATCCCTCCTAGAAGAGTGCTTTTGGGGTTTGCAGAAAAGGTGGGTCATTCACATCTCTCACTAATTAGCCTTCATAGGATTGGGGTGAACCAACCCCTGGTTGCCCAACAGAGACTCCACACCTGCCTAAGCCCATTTTATATATATATATATATATATATATATATATATATATATATATATATAGTGTGTGTGTGTGTGTGTGTGTGTGTGTGTGTGTGTGTGTGTGTGTGCAGGAGTTGTGCTCTCAGGTAAAACTGTGACCAGTGTTGGAAGGCAAACCTAAGGGCTCAGCAGTAGACATCTATTGGGGTGTCTGTATTCTTTCACATTTTATCTTGAGGATCTTACTCTTTGATTATTGTTGGCATAGCTCTGCCCCAGGGGTGTGCTCCCTAACCCCTTACCCTGCGCTAAGTACTATTTTTTCCCCTGTATCTTCTTGGTGCTGGCTGGTACTTACAAGGAAAGAGCTCACTAAGTACTAAGGGGAGAATAAAATGGAGATAATTATAGGAAAATAGAAAAGCAAACCCTATCAGAATAGTCAGCTTTTCAACGCAGTTGTTGCTGCGACCCCCCTGCTCCCTGGGGATTTGGTTTAATTCACTAGCTTACCCTGCAGAGCCCCCTCCACCCACCTGCTCCCAAGATGGGGGCTGTGCACACCTCTGCCACCCTGCCTGCCTCCACGGTGCCAGAATAATTTATGTAGCTGCCTCCCTAAAGAGACGGGGAGGCCTCAAGGTCAGTGGCAGGCCAGGTTTATTGGACTTTCTGTCTCAGTGTCATGGTGCTTCTGACCTAGCAGAACGAGAGGTGTGGTGATGGTTGTGGTGGCACTGATCACTCAAGTGTTAATATGCTCCTGGCCCTGCTGTGGACTGGATGGAAATGATCTCAGAAATAATTACTCAGGTCAGAATTGCATCTCACCATCAGCTCCAGTGGCCTATGAGGAAAGTGAGGTGCAGAAATTTGTGAAGTCCCTCAGATCTAAGTGGAGGAGAGAGGATTTGGATTTAGCTTGTTCAGGAGAGAGAGAGAGAGAGAGAGAGAGAGAGAGAGAGAGAGAGAGAGAGAGAGAGAGAGAGAAAGAGAGAGAGAGAGATCTGTATGTGCAGGGTGTATTATCCTGTGCTGGCAAAGAATCCTAGAGATTCCTTACTAAGTAGTTTCCAGTCTTAGAGTCCGCAGACCAACAACATTGCTCCTGGTTCAGGCCTCCCTCCAGGTCTAGGTGTGGCACTCTGGGATTGTAAAGATCACCCCTACTTTGCATGGAGAAACCTGATCTGAAATGGAGACCTCATCCTTTTCAGACCCAGTGCTCACACAGGGGACTTCCAGCTCTGCCCCATCCTTAGGACAAGTGAGTGGCAGCATCTGTGATCGTCCAGGGCCAGGCTAGTGCCTCTCTAGCCTCATCAGGGTGCTCATGAGGGCATTGCGTGGGGGTCAGCTCTGGGTCCTATCAAAAAAGTATCCAAAAAGTAAACAGAATGAGTGCCAGCTGGCTGTGACCACCTTGTCTCCACTCCCTTGCCTGGTGGTCATCTCAGTCCCTGTGGTATTCTCGTCCCTAGACTCCCTTCATCTCCAGTTCCCACCCAAGCTTCAACTTTCTAAGTGTCCTGTTTTCATCTTGATAATAATGTCACTTTTTAATTCAGCTTTTACTTTGGGCCAAGGTTTTTTTCTTGTGTGATATCTCATTTAACCCTCCTAGTATCCAAAGAGGTTGACCATACATGATAAGAAGCAGCTGAGGGAGGAAGGACTCATTTTGGCTCACAGTTTGAAGGATATAGTCCATCATGGGAGGAAAAGTGTGGGGGCAAGTGGCTCCTCCCTTCCTCACATTTTGACAGCACAGGAAGCAGAGACAGGATAGGAAGCAAGCCTGAGCTATAAACCCCAAGAGCTGCCCCCCAGTAACCCACTTCTTCCAGCTAGGCCCCACCTACTAAAGGTTCCACAACCTCCCAAACCTAGGATCAAGGATTCAAGTGTCTATGCGGTCTATTTGCTTTTAACCCACACAGAGGTAGAAATGCTATTCTACACCTTTCTCCTATGAAGAAACAAGTGGAGACTCCAGAAGGTTGGCGTTCCCATCAAAGGTCATGAGCATGGTGTGATGATTTTGCCTTTGGCCAAGTTGTCTCAGTTCTGCTTTTGGGCATCAGGGTATGACCAGGCCTTGCTTTGTGAAACTCGACCCTCACCTGCCCTTGTGCCCATGGCTTTTGCCATGTTGTCCCTGGTGTGGTTTTCTCCTGCCAGCTGCTCCTTTAGCCTCCTGACACGTGGTTGAAGAAGAGCCTTGGGGAAGAGCAGGGCAATGAGGCAGCAGGGGGCACAGCTGTGATGAGCACTCGCTTGGCATCTCGGGCCACTGAGCCCTCCCGGATGGCCATGCTGTGATGCTTTGCCCTGGCAAGCTGGTCAAGGACATTTCACTCGGCTGAATCTAGGGAAGGTCACTGCCTGCCTTAGGCCCTTGTGCTGAGGGACTTTGAATGGGAGTGCTGACATCTGCTTTCTGTGGAGTCCCAGCTCCTCCCCTCCTGCAGCTCTGGCTGGAGGGACTAAGGGAGGTAAGAGACTTTGACGGCCTCTTTCTCCTCTCCTCACTGCTCTCCCCAGCCATGCTCTGCCACCCCTCTTCATCCTGATGCTTGATTTGAGCTCAGTGGGTACTTGGTGAGGCAGCCTAGCATCCCTGAAGGTTCCCATGTTTCAATGGACATCCCACAATGTTCATTCTCAACAACTAATGGGGCCATCTTTCATTGTCAACAACGAATGCTCTGGGTTTTGCTCTTCCTGTGTCTCAGAGCCAAGACCAAGAAAACCCAAGTGCGACACAGTCAAGTGGCAGAGCCTGGATTTGAACCCCTGATCTGTAGCTCCATGCCCATGAAATTTGTTTTCTAGCAGGTCCCACTGGGTCTCTGACTTGGTGGTCTTTGATGGCTCTGTTGCCCTTCAGGGTAGGAAGAGCCAAGTTTTTCTTGTGGCCTGTCTTTCCTTCTTGCTCCCATAGTCACCTTTTAGTCTTCCTTGGCCATTGACTCTGTGGGATGTCCATTGAAGCATTAAGCATGTCTGGGTTTCAGTTTTCTTTTCTGCCATGTTTTGCTTACTAATTCAATCCTCAAGTCAGCAGTGTTGGGACATGGGACCTTTAAGAGGTGGTAAGGTCGTGAGGGATCTGCCCTCATGAATGGGTTGATGCTGTTACCAAAGGAGTGGCTGGGTTATCTTAGGAGTGGGTTCCTTATAAAAGGATGGTTCAGCTCCCTCCCAGTCTTTTCTGTCTTGCACATGAGTGCACACTCTTGCCCTTCAGCCATGGATGACACAGCAATAAGACCCTTGCCCTATACTGGCATCTTGATATTGGATTTGCCAGACTCCAGAGCTGTGTGAAACAAATTTCTTTATGAATTACCCAGTGTGATCTTCTGCTCTAGAAACACTGAACAGTTAAGACAGTTGTCAGCGATGGCACGTACCTTGCAGGGTGGGTGTGTGCAGTGTCTGGCACTCCACACTCCAGGAGTGTGTACTCTGGTTACAGGGTGGAGCTCTTGCATCCAGGAGCAGTCATCCACATCTAAGAACTCATATTCAGCTACCTTTAGTCTGCAGTAATGGATGTTTCATCGAGTCCTAACTAATAACTGTTCAACCCAAGCAATACAGACACCCTGGGCAAGTCTTCAGGCTCTGTCTGTGTTTTTTTTTTTTTTTCACTTGTCCAATGGAAGTCACAGGATATTTCACAGGATGGCTACTGTGAGTTCTACACTAAGCAGGACAGAAATATGCCCTGTAAGCTGATAAGTGTAGTCCGTGGGTTACTTCGGGGGTCATTGTACACTGACAACCTGGTTCATCCACGCAGCTGGGTGAAGAGAGTCTCTGGGATAGTGGTAGGCCGACGGGCATAGCTACCTGGGAGAATGTGGCAGTGAACAGCTCTCCTTTATTGTACAGATAAATGTTGTTTATATAGAGGAAAAGGCAGAGGCAAGGGCATAGGCATCAAGGGGATTGGTAGGGGCAGGGTAGTCTGTGGATGTCTCATGAGTGGATTGGCAGGGGCCAGTAACCTGTGGATGCCTAGTTTGCATAGATAAGTTGAGGGAGCTTTCTATATGATTCTAGACATGTATAGGATGGTGATGGCTGCAGAGGAACTGTGACCTTCAGGCTTCTATTGTGCAGGTTTGTTATTAAAGCCGTGGTATGTGAGCTTAGGCCTTGAATTGTCTGTCTATCTCAGGGCTATCTGTGGCCTGCCTGGAGGGCTGGAGGGTCCAGGATATGCTTGAGGTTATTGGGGCCTCAGACACTTGTCTCGACTTCCTTTAACAGAAGAAGACAGTCCTGGATGCCTTCCGGTCTCAGCAAAACCCTATATATTCCATGCCTCTTAGCAGGGTCCCACAGATAAGTAAAATTGGAGAGACTAAAGGATTATTATGATTGCATTGTTGAAAATCAGTTTCAAGATTAAGCATCTATCCTGTGAAACTTGCCTCAGTATTGATCCTGGGTGGCTACTTGACAGCATTACTTTTCGATGACTCAGTTTCCTCAACTGTAAAATGGGGACAATAATGGGAATCTGCCTTGTAGGTTTGCTGTGACGTTTGAGCATGGATCATGTCGCAGGAAGAACATGTAGACTTATGGTACTGATTCCTGGGTTACAGAGAGTCTCTGAGTCCAGACCTGCTTTCTAGCTGGTTAGTAGATAACCCCCTCCCCATATCTCTCTTGTTTTCTCATGCTTATTTGGTATGACAGGCCTCTGAGGCCAAGAGATTCTATTTGCAATAAGGTGTGCAAGAAACCCTTCTTTGTGAAGGGATATTATCTCTCCAGTGCCACATAAGCCATATTGATAAATTAATCTCATATTGTTGGGACCAAACAGCTCTGTAATTTTTCTATTGTTCAGCTTAATTGGTCTCTACAGCTGTGTCATTAACTTGTGTCTGTAGTAATCTTGTCAGGCCCTGGAAAGCCATATTGAGACTTCTCTCCCCTTCCTCAGGCTCCTATTCCTGGGGTCTAGACTCAATGCTCCACATCTTGGCCCCAATTCCTCACTAAGGTTGAGTTTAGGGGTGACACTGCTTATTGAATAAGTGTGTACTGTACCTGGAATAGGCTACCTGGCCTTGTCCTTGACATTCATTCACTATTCTGTAACATTTTCAAATCTCTCAGGTTTTGTTTTTCATATTTATTGATTTTTTCTTATAAAATTATAGTGATATCAGAAAATAGTTTAGATAAAATATTAAGTGAAGACAAGCTAGGATTCAAGGTGTCCACCCAGCTACATCTCATCCTTCGAGACTGAAGAAAGAAGGAAAGAGCCTCGAGGGCAAGAGTGGTTATCTCAGGGGGAGATGGTTGCTAGGGACTTTAATATTCCTTATATATTTCCATTTCCCTCAAACTTTCTCTGATGACTCTGTATTGCTTTATAGCTAGAGAAGGTGTAATCTACATGAAGTCTACCGGTTAGACTAGCTTCACAGCTCTAGCTGTGTCCCAGAATCCCCAGATGGTTAGAAATGCCTCATCCTGAGGTGAGGGGATTGGTCCTGTAGTCTGGGGTTGAGCCTAGCAGTTAGCATTTTGGGGAGCATCCTCTGGAGGTACAGATGCACCTGGGGATTAGATCCTCACATGCGTGTTCCATGATCATTCGCTACAGATGTGGGATGTGTCTTTTTTGTGGTGGATTGTCGGGTGGGAGCAGGCAGTCCTGTAGCCACCTTCCCCTCTGGACAGAGGACGGTGCCTTTGAAATGTTTCTGCTCCATCAGAGAAGAAGTTGGCTGCAGGAAAGCCAGAAATAGCCCCTCCAAAAAGATGTGTGGGTTTCTCTCACTGGCTAGAGAGGGACTTTCCTCTAGTCCACACTTCCTAAGGGACTTCTTGGGTTGGGCCTCTCTGATTCCCCTCTGGTCACCTTTCATTGTCAACAACTAATGCTCTGGGTTTTGCTCTTCCTGTGTCTCAGAGCCAAGACCAAGAAAACCCAAGTGATTTGTCCAATGTGACACAGTCAAGTGTCAGAGCCTTGATTTGAACCCCTGATCTGTAGCTCCATGTCCATGTTTTCTAGCAGGTCCCACTGGGTCTCTGACTTGGTGGTCTTTGATGGCTCTGTTGCCCTTCAGGGTAGGAAGAGCCAAGTTTTTCTTGTGGCCTGTCTTTCCTTCTTGCCTCCAGCAGGACCCCTGACATAAGGATCCCCTGACAGCCCCCCTGGTAATGTTTAAGCAGTTCATGTGCTTGGAGAGCTTTGGCGGTGTCCCTGTATGTGGTATGTGCCCCAAAGCCATGGCACTCTGTGTCAGTGTGACAATTGATACTCGTCTTCCTTTTCTTTTCTTGCATTTCTCTTATTATATTTTGCTGTTCTGATTATATCTTTAATACTGAAGCCGATTTAACTATAGACTGATTTGCTTGGTGATTTTCTGCAGGCATTTGAAGCTCTCCTCTGGGGTAGTAAGTAGACTACATTTTCAGCTGAGTCAGTAGGAGCAAGGCAGAGGGAGGGGAAGGCTTCTGGTTGTCTGGCAAATTTCTCAGGGGGTGCTGAGTGATCCTGGCCTTGTCCTCTGTGGGCTGGGGTTCACTGTGATGCAGGATGTGGAAAGCATGGCATGATGTACTTGCAGTGCTGGTTTGACCCTCATTATTTGGCTCCTGGATATGCTTTCTGAGCAGGAGATTTCACCCAGGGCCTTGGGCATGCTAGCATGTGCTCTACCACTGCGCTAGACGCTAGGCTGCTTCTACTCCTGTGTGTGCGTGCATGTGGTTATATGTGTGCAGGTGAATGTACACATGCGTGAGAGCAATGCCGACAGTCTTCCTCAGTCACTCTCCCCTGGTCTTGAAACAGGGTCTCTTGGCAGACCTAGAACTCCTCAGTTTCATTAGACTAGCTGTCTAGCAAGCTCCAGGGATCCCCGTGTCTGCCTCTCCCGTGGTGGGGGTAGAGGCACATGCAGACACACCCAGCATTTTACATGAGCACTGGGGATCCAAACTTAGGTCCCCATGCTTTCATCAGTGAGCTGTCTCCCCAGCCTGACTTCGACTCTTGTCACCTTAACTTTTCCAGAAGCCTGGAGAAGACACCCACTTTTAGGAGTTTGTTTCCCACAGAATCTGCTGCTCTGGAAATGCCTTTCAGAGCTGGGTGGGTTCAGGATGGCTCATTCCACTTTGTTCTGGGCGAAGGACAGTGCCTAGAATCCAGCAAAGTGGAGGCCAGGAGGCCAGACTTCTGCTCTGAGTGTCCACCCCCTAGGGAGTGGCAAGGTGAGGCTCAGGGACCCCAATCCCAGTAGCAGCACCCCAGCTGCTGACTGAGGCTTCTCTCCTTGGCCTCTGCTTCTGTGTCTTGGGGCTGAGCAGGCAGCACAGTGGTTTCTGAGCTGCCACACCTCTGGCTGGAGAAGATTGAGCTTAATTGACTGTAAGCCAGAACCAGTTCAGACTGCTCCTGTCCTTTCCCACTGGCTGTCTGGCTGTGATGTGTTCTCACCATGGCTTGGCAGATGCCATCTCACACAGGTGTGTGTGTGCCCTCCGCAGCCCTTCCTCCATACAGGGCTGTTTGCTGTTTACAGATCTCCTGTAGGTCTGTGGGCAAGAGGTTGTCTGCTGACACTGTTGCTAGGGTGGTTGCTATGGCATCTGTCATCCAAGCTGTGATGTGAGCGAGACCAGGTGGGTGATCTCATGTCCTCTTTGGTACAGATGGTCTACCTCAGTGGGAAGGACCAGACTTGATGGCATACAGTTTAGGCTACACATAGGTAGGTGTGGATGACAGTGAGGAACTCCTAGGCAAGGGAGAACCGCTAAGGGCTAGTGTGGGAGCAGAGCTCCTGGGAGGACACCAGGCACAGGTGCTGAGGCTGGTGGTGACTACAATGAGATTTCAGGGTCAGTACAACCACCATGCATCTGGAGATAATGCCCCCCTGGAACTCCAGGCCCTGCCCCAAGACTGTGAGTCTGAGCAAGGTATGTGAGCTCTGGCTGATGCCTGCTGCTTAAAACTCTCCTCCCTCATCAATCTCTCTGAATGCCCACTCTGGGCCAGCTAAGGCAAACACTCAAAGCCTCAGAGCAGCTCTAGCTGGTGAGTGTTGTGGGCTCCTTAAGCTAGTATGTGGCAGAGGCAGGTTGAAGTCCAGATCTGCCTGCTTCCACTCCCTGGGTCTCCTGTTCAATGGTGGGGACTGGTAGTTTCTCCTTGGGAGGCTTCTGGGCCTCATAGAAATGTCCACAGAGGCTTGAGTGTGGTGCTGCCATTCACGCTGACAGATGTTCCATTTTACAGATGGGGCATCACATGACCCACCCAGAGATAGGTGAGTGAGTCAGGCTAAATTAGAAATGATTTCTTGAGGGCTGGGAATGTAGTTCAGTTTGTAGATCCCTAGAAATAGTTTCTTGAAACACAATTGCGTTCAGCTTAGAGGAACACAGATGTTCTAGGACTCTGGCTGGGTCTCTTTGGAAAGAGCCGGAATTCCTATTTTCCAGGTGTTTTGTCAAGATGGTGATTCCTGGGCCAGTTTGGAGAATGGGTATGAATTTTTTTTTCCTTCCAAACTGTGGTAAAATACACAATAAGGAAGCTGACCATTTTGACCATCTGCAAATGCAGCTCTGCCAGGTTGTCTGTTCTCTTCGTGGTGCTACCAATCTCTGGAGTTTTTTATTTTATCTTGCAAAACTAAAATCTTGCAATTATTAAATAATAATTCCATGTTCCTCCTTCTCCCTCCAACTCCTGGTAGGCACCTTTCTCCTTTTTATCTATATAAACTTCACTGCCCTTGGTGTCTCAGATAAGTGGACTCAGACACTTGTCTCTTTGTGAGTGTCTTAACTCCGCACAGTATTGTCAAGATTCATCTATATCTTGGATATTTCAGAATTTCCATCCTTTAAAGGTTAAAAAATATACCCTGTATGTATGTACATTGGATATATGTACATATGAGTATATGTACATATGAATATATGTATGTATGTACATATGGATAGATGTATATGTATGAATATATCTCACATTTTAAAAATCCACTTATCCTTAGATCAATACTTGGGTCATTTCAACCTTTGGACTGCCATGCTGTTGGGAACAGGTGTGTACAGATAGCTCTTTGAGACAGCCTTTAATCCTTTCTACCACAAGTAGAATTACTGGATATCTCCACTTCCTAACCAATACTTGCTACTTTCTACTTTTGATAGTAGCCATCCAAGGAGTGTATGGGGGTATCTTTTAGAGGTTGTGTTTAATTTTTCTAATGATAGTGATACTGAACATGTGTCATATACTTAATAAGCCATCAGAGTTACCTTTTTGGAAATATTTTATTTATTTATTTGAGAGAGAGAGAGAGAGAGAGAGAGAGAGAGAGACAGAGAGAGAGGGAGAGAGAGAGAGAGAGAGGCAGAGAGAGAATATGGGTGCACCAGGGCCTCCAAGCCACTGCAAATGGACTCCAGACACGTTCACCCTCTTGTGCATCTGGCTGTATATGGGCACTGGAGAATCGAACTCTGGTCCTTCTGCATTGCAGGCAAATGCCTTAATCACTAAGCCATCTCTTCAGCCTGCCATCAGAGTTACCTTTTGAAGATGTGTTAACTTCAAACCATAACCGCTGGGACAGTTTTATTTACCTGATGATTTGGGATCCTCAACAGAAACTGTTCTTTATCTGCATAGATTAAGACCAATGGGTCTGAAGCTATTCCAGACCAGGGTAGGTGAGAATAAGGTCTGGATTTCTTGGAGGTGGAGGACGATGTGAATCTGAGATTAATCATGCACTTGAGATGATCTTGGGCTCCCTTAAGAGGAGTTTCAGTAATTTCCCAAGCAAAAATTGCCATCATTATACTGGGGCACAACAGAGAATGTGACTTGTGGAGACCTGATTTGAGGGTGGTGTGTGTGGGGGAGACAGATGGAGAGGAAAGTTCCAGTAGCTGAGCTTGGATTAAGAAGACAGTAAGTCCTCTCCCTGTGCCCATGTGTCCCTTTTCAGGAGGGACAGGCTTATGGCCATGTTGAGGCTATGGAGAACTGCTGCTCCTATTCTGCCCCTGCCTGACTTAGGCTGATGGTGGACACTAACTTGGGAACAGTCCATTCTGTTCTCCAGCAATTTCCCTCTTTCCAGGCTGCAGGCCCACTAGAGTGGGGTCTCCCTGAGCTGAGACAGGTGCCTGGGGCTGCTGGAATCAGTTCAGTGGAAGTTGGAGCCCCAGTGGCAAGACCTGCCATCTGGTTTCTGGAGGCCGTCCTTATGCAAGGCACACTCCACACGGGATGCCCTCCCAACATCCTACCTCTCGTCCCTGTCCTGAGTGACTTACAACATAGCAACTTACCCTCACTCTTTACTTAACTCTGGATTAAGTGACAGCATTGTGAGGAGGGTCGATGATGTACTGGACCTTGGGCCCTGGCACATGTCAGGCCCACCTTCTACCACTGAGCCTTGTCCCCATCTCTTGATGGGCCCTTTCCATACAATTCATTCAGTTCACATGATATACCAATAAAGTTTATTGTGATTGCTTCTTTGTTTGTGAGGGGCCAGCACAGAGTGGGGATTACGAAGAGGAACAACATCAAATCAAGGTGCCTGGGTCCAAACTTTTCCTGGGGAAACCTGGGGAATCAGAGAGAGAAAAGTGAGTTCTAAATGTGTTAATTTCATTTCCATTTTCCATTTTATTCTTTGCATATGTCACATTATATTGTCTCATATTCAAAGGTATAGTTAAAATGAACTCCTATTCCCTTCCCCTACAGTTGAGGCTGCCTCATTCTCCTGGTACTTTCGGGTCTCCACCAGGTCCAAAGTTCTTATCTGGGAGGATACATAGAAGAAGCCAAGGGAGCCGGAGGCCATTGCAGAGTCATCTACAGTAGAGCAGTTAGATGGTTCCTCCCAGGGTCTGGATCTCTTGAGGGGAGAGAAGTTATTGCTGTTCTTTCCTTTGGTTCTCATCAGAGACGGCCCACTTTGCACTTCGTGTGTAAGTTGCCTTGGTGTTTATCATGCCATTCATATTATCAGCAGCAGAACCTATGTTTCATTCTGGAAGCACTGGGCCTCTTAATCCTCACCTTTCGTTCCTACCAGGGTGTAATGCAGAAATGAATGTGAGCTTCCTGTACACAGCAGATGACTGACAGGGGAGCGAGGGATGGCAGGGGGTGGGGGAGGCCAGGCTGCCAGGCCCGACTTTGCTCTGGTTTCATTGTTGGTGGCAGCTGCTCTTCTTCCCCGACCCCCAAGGATGATGCTCCATTTGAATTTGGACTTGTCAGGGAAGCTGTGAACAAACTGCAATGTTTTCCTTCTGATGAGCTTCCATAGCCAAATTTCAGAATGACTTCTTGACTGAAATACTAGATGGCAAACACACTGTGTTTCCTGCTGCCAGGTACATGGGATGGGAAGAGAGAACCCAGATACCTTGACGAGGACACAGTTTCCTCTACCCAAGGAGAGGATGGGGACATGTGGGCCCCATACTCAATCCTCAGGAGGGGAGAAGCCAGGCAAGAGGGGGGGGGGTAGCAGGAAGCTTCCTAAAGGCTCTCCCCACCCCGTTGCCCATCCCTTTGTGGAATGCTCAGCACTGACAAGAAGACAGACCCTATGGATGCTGTCCTTCAAGAGTTGCTAGTCTGCAGGTGGAGGGCCTATTGAGCCTTGCTGCTTATGAGGATGAGGTGGCAGGTTCACGGCTGGGCTTCTAAAGGTTGGCATGTTGGCATTGGCATGTAGGGGAACATTTTCTCTCCTGTGCCTCTTCAGCTTCTCCTTCTGCTTTAACTTTCTCTGGATCAGAAAGGTCCTTCCCAAAAGCTACCACCCCTGCAGGAGGAAGTATGGCCCAGTGGCTGTCCTGAGTTGAGTAGTGCCCTCTCGATGTCCATAAGGAAACTCCGAATGTGACTTATTGCAAATAGAGCCTTTGCAGATGTAATTAGTTAAGACAAGGCCCTACAGTACTAAAGCCATCAAAAGGTCACTCAAAGACCCATATGCCTATCCAGCGTAGCATGAGCAGAGGTTAGGATAACACAGCTATGAGCCAGGACATGGAGGGAGGGGACTGACTGCCCCTACCAGGAGCTGGAAGGATTCCTCTATAGAGACTTTAGAGAAGCAAGCCACTGTTGACACTTCATTTTCAGACTTCTAGCCTCCAGAACAATGAGATAATGCATTTTCAGGGACCAGCTTGTGCTATGTCATATAGGAGCCCCAGGGGACTGTGTAGTGACCGAGATGATGAATACTTTGGCCATATGGCCTCACTTTAATACTCATGCAGCTGAGTGACCTTAGGGATGTTACTTGAGCCCTCCATTTCTTATTCATTTGTTTCTATGTCCAATGGGGACAGAAGTAATATTTACCTGCAGGGTTGTAATAAGTCATGGAATACAAAGCATTTAAATATCGTCCGGCATCAGCAAGTCCCGTGTGTGCATTTGAAATGTTATCTCCAGCCCATCTGCATCTCTGCTGTTGAACCCCTGGGCTCCTCTCATACCTCAAGTGATACTAAGATGCCAGGTCTGTCTGTCTGTCCAGAACTCCAGAAGCATGCGCCACTGTGTGCACATGTGTGGAGGACCGAAAAGGATGTCTGCTCTTTTAACTGAACTCAGAGCCCCTCCATCTTTCTCAGTGCTGGGGTTACAGGTGTCAGGGACCAGGCCAGGCCTTGTAGGTTGGATGCTGGGTATGGAACTCAGGTACTCTGGCTTGCACAGCAAGCACTTGTGTTGACCAAGGCATCTCCCCAGCCCTTGTTGGAGAGTTCTAATGAAGGCTCCAATGGCTGTGTCTTTGGGAGGCTTCACATTTGATTCATGCATTACATTAGGTATTTAGAAAACAATGTATCCGGGCTGTATTTTCTTAGCTTTATCCTACAAAATTGACTTTATTGAATTACAGTTGAAATGTGTTCACGATCCATATAGAGCTGATTAACAAAAAACCAAAACCACTCATTTGAAGAACATTTCTGTCTCTTGCATACATATAAAAGAATGTTTCCCACAATGTCACACACAATCTTCTGTACAAAGATCCACATTATAGATGCCGTTCTGGATTCAGTGTCAGGAAAAAAAATGTTTATCTTTACTGAGGTCTTGGAGTAACTCAATTTGTTTCCCCTTTCATGTCAGCTGCCAGGAAACTTATGAGTGTATTCACTGCTTGATAGTAGGGCTAGTTCATTTGGGACTGCTGTTAGCATGAACTCCTTTGTTCCAATGGAGTCTATTAGGATTCACACTTTTGTTATTTAATGTCTGTGACATATGTTTCTTCAAATCCTTTAAATATCATCAGAACTCCTGGGTATATATACCCAAAGGAATTAAAAAAATATTAATTTAAACCAAAGCACAAAGTGAATGGTTGTAGCAGTTTTTCTTTTAAGTAATAGTCCAAAGGTGACAAAATCCAGGTGTTTATTATCTGATGAACAGATATAGGCATATAGTATATTGTCATAAAGGAATACCAGTGAGCCATGAAAAGGAATGAAATTCTGATTCATGCCAAAAGGTGGATGAGCTGCAGAAATATTCTGTCCAGTGACATAAGCCGGATACAAATGTCCTGTATGGTATGGTTCCATCTATGAAGTATTCAGTATAGGTAATTCTATCATTTCTAGGGCCTGAGGAAGAGGTAGGAATGAGGATGGGAAGAATGAGCCTAGTGGATATGGGACCTCTTTGGGGGGTTCTATAATTGTTTTGGATCTAGGGAGTAGTGGTGTTTGCATGACAGAAGTGCAGGTAAATTACATATGATAAATGGCCAATTTTACATTATGTGAATTATGTCACAATAAAAATATAATGTTAATCTCAGCACTTAGGAGGCAGAGGTGGGAGGATTGCTGTGAGTTCGAGGCCAGCCTGAGACTACATAGTGAATTCCAGGTCAGCCTGGGCTAGAGCAAGACCTTACCTCGAAAAACCAAATATATATATAAATGTTAAAATATTTTTTAAATGAGTGGAATATAAAAAAGCAACTGAAACATGAAAGGTACTGGGCAAGGCATCTCCCTCCTCTCACTGAAGCAGATCTGTCCAGAAGCTGCCCTCCACTGGAAGATGTCAGCTGTCCTGGTGCTGTGAAAGGTCAGAGGCAAGGTCATGGCTGCAAAGGCAGCATCAGGACCAGTGGTGGATCAATGGATACACAGCCATGCTAGCTGAGGCCTGAGCTACCCTTGTGTCCCCCACACAGGTGAACTCAGAGGAACTTCCCAGCAAAGCCAGGGGCAAGTAGCTGCCCCCAGAGGATCTGCAGGTCCTCTTCAGAGCACTTCCTGGCCAAACTCTCCCTCTGGCTGGTTTATCCGTTCCAAGGCTTTGTGGTATCAAGCCAAGAAAGGGTTTTAGGAACTGCAGAGTAGAGAGGCCTTGAGATCAGAACATCCTGTCTCAGCCATTTCTTTTTTTCAAAACCTGATGCTGGATGGTTTTGGGTTTCATGTTTGAGAATTTCTGTCTGGGGATTCCAGGAGGAAGATAGATGAGGTCACTGTACTCTGCTTTGGACTTGGCCTCCTCTTCGAATGGCTTTTGTCCTGGAGCTCCCGGGGCGGCCAGTACAGTTTCCTTGTCTGCCTCACCCTGGGAGGTCTTCTCTTTTCCTCAGCATGGGCACCCTCCAATTCTCCTTTCTTAGCTTCTTCCTTAAGTAGTGCTTCCAGAGCATGAATACCTCACTGCAGGCCGAGAAACTGATATTTATGTAGCGCTGTGGGGAGAATGGATATGTGGAGTTTGGGTAGCCTGGTGCCCTTCCCCCTCATCCAGTGTGGACAATGTCTAGAGCCCCTTGCTCGCTGAGCTCTGGCAAGCCAAGGAAGAGGCTCAGGACGAGGGTAGAAAGACATGCTCAGCCTGCTTCTGTTAGAAGTATCCCTGCCCTCTCCCCGTGAATCCATGATTTCCTTATAATTCCTCAGATCCAATCTCTCCCAGGCTCTTTTGCAAATGGGCTTCTGGAAGGATTTGGCCTATGGGAGGCACTGATTTAGACTGGAGGGCAGGAGGAAGGCAGAAGCCTGTGGGCTGCACTCTGGCTGTCATCTTTGTAGCTTTGCAGTTCCTGAATCTCCTAGGTGCTATTTCTGTGGGCAGCACCTGCTGTTTCCAGCTCCTGCTTGGGGGCTCTGGCCCTGGGCTTCACAACACTGCCTTCCTCTCTTGTCCCTTTAGCTGGACTTTCTGTTCTTGCTAATCTCTCAGCAATTCAAGGTCACTAGTTTCCCCATCAGATTTCCTCCATATCCAGTGGCAGCCCCATTTTCTGGAGAACACTGTGGCTCCTGGTTGCAGTGGATCCACCTGGTCTCTGCGTAGACATCCTGGTGCAGTGGATCCACCTGGTCTCTGTGTAGACATCTTACCACCAAGCTGTGGGTACACTAAGCAGGTGCCTAGAATTCATGATTGCTGGCCTGGTATTTCCATGTCCAATTCAAGGGTCCCTATAGGGGAGCCAGTCCAACCCCTATAGATATTCCTGAATTCTTCTACATACTGTGTTTTTCTATGCACAACATACTCATGATCAATTTCTGAAGAAGGCACAATAATAGCCATAACTAATAATAAAGTAGAACAACTTAGCAATATGCTGTAATTAAAGTTGTATGAACAAGCTCTCTCCTTCTGTCTCAAAGCACCCTGCACTAGACTCACCCTTCTTCTTGCAATGTGACACTGCCTATCCCTGAGAGGCAGTGAGGTGAGCGATTCAGGCAATGTGATGTGGTGTTAGGCTACCACAGAAGTGTTGCCCATGAGCACGTGACACTGTCCCAGTTGATCTGATGACCCTGTCTCCCAGCTATGTAGCACATGACAGGGGTGTGAAGAACTTGTGCTGGTCACCGGGTTGTTTTGTTCTGCTGAGAGACAGCACCCATGGAAGATGTTGAAGCCAGAGATTGTTTCCAGCAAGTAGCAGCATTCATGACTGTGTGTCTTTACTAGCACCATTGGCAGGGTAGCATGATGGAATGTGACTTTACAGGCTTCTGTTTTCACGCCTGGGTGTAACTGATTAATTCATTCAGCAAGAACTTTTGACATCTCCTATGGGTGCAACAAGAAGTGTCTTCTTGAGGGGAGATGAGACGGGCCACAAAGAGCTCTGACACCAGTGTGATGTGACAAGACATGAAAGGAAAGCTCTGCTGAGGATCATGCCAGCAAGTGGTGACTGGGAGCTACATCAGAACCGGCTGACCGCTCTCTTGCAGGATGTATACACAGGATGGAAAACAGAGACTTCCCTGTGTTTCTGCAGCGTGTTAGAGTTCATTGTGGTTTTTCTTAGTGGCTTGTTTGATGATTTAACAAACTGTAAAAGAAAGCTTCTTTAGTAAGAAGAAATCAGGGGAGAGTGGTGTTTACCAGAGGGAGAGAAAGTGCAAGGAGGAGCGAGAAGTCAAGGAAACCAGGTTGCTGAAAGGCAGGGGAGTGTCAGCCTCCACAGCAACCATGGCAGGGCTTGGGGGGGCCACTTTGCACCTGTGCTTTGCATTTCCTGGCTGTGTGGCCTTGATTACTCACTCTTTATGAACCTTTGCTTCTAAACAAGAATGATAGAAAACAGCCATTTGTGAGGGCGGTTTGGAACTGAAATGATATTAATGGGTAAATGCGCTGCCTGATACACAGTGTAAGTCTCCGTTCTTTCCAATGGGTTGTTGGGGTCTAAGTTATGTGATGGGAGAGACAGATTTAGATGCTTCTATTTACATGGATTTCTATGTGTAGCTGGTAGGTAAGAGAGGCATTTGAGTTTGGGAATTATTTGAAGAGAAGTGGTAGTTTGAATCAGATGTCCCCCATAAACTCAGGTGTTCTGAGTGCTTGGTCCCTAGCTGGTGGCAGTTTGGGAGGAAGAGCCTTATGAAATGTGTTGTTGGGGGCAGGCTTAGGGGTGTTATATAGCCAGCTCCCCTTACCAGAGCTTGGCTCACTCTCTTGCTGCTGTTTTTCACCTGCTATGGCAGAGGTGATGTCCAGCCTCTGCTCATGCCATGCTTTCCCCTGCCATCATGAAGCTTTCCAAGCCAAAATCAAAACTTTTCTCCCAGCATGAGGAGGTAACTGCAACAGAGACCTTGAGAAGGACTGCTAGTTTTGGAAGGCAATCCCAGGAAGCCTAATTGGAGGAGTGGGAAACTGAGGAAGCCAGAAAGGGTGTGCACCAAGGCAGCAACCATGGTGGGCCAGCTAGGGTTGATTCAGGAGGAAGGTAGAACCAGGGCCTCAAGGGTGTCCCATCGGATGAAGCTACAGGCAAGGGATCTGGGATGTTTGTCCACCGATTGATACCCTCAGGAGGGCTGATAGCCCCATGTATGTCATCCACCATCATCACATGAGAGGTCACAGCACTGGAGTCCAAGAGTCTTCTCCAGGAAGTCCTCTGTGTGCTGTTGAAAGAACCTCTGGCTCTTCAGACATTCCTGCCAGCCATTTGAAGGTTTGTTTCATAAGCAATGTTAGCTTTCCTTTTTTGTTTTGCCTTTATGCCAAAACTAGACCTGTGGTTTATGCTCAGCCTCTTGGATACACAGGTATAGATGTGCCCCTGGGTGACATCCTGTTCTCCATAAAAAGCTGTGCACACAGCCGCACAGGTTGTTGTGAGAAGATAGCCTCTGAGGGACTTCTGGGAAGGAACAGGTCTGGGGCACAGCTGGTCACACCTTGA
>PVHP010034323.1:0-19106 GCA_004024765.1 Zapus hudsonius
CACTACCAGGACCTTGGCCTTGAAGTATTCTGAATGCTTCATGCTGCAATTTCCCATCCCAGGGACATCTTTGCTACCTTGTGGGCCAGATACCCAGGCCTCAAGTGGAAACAATTAGCATATGTTGCTATCTAATTTGCATATGTTGTCTAATTTGCAAATGTTATCTAATTTGACCTGCACAGCAACCTTTTGTGGTGGGAACTGTCATTAGTCCAATTTTCAAGCAGGAAATAGACTAAAAAAGGATTAAGGGACTTGCCAAGGGCCATCCTACGCTCCAAGAGGTGACAGGGAACTGAACTGAACCCAGGCTGGGTTGCTCTGAAATCCGTGCAGTTAGTCACCCACTGGCCAGAGACCAAAATTGGAGCTACTCGCTCAAGGTAGGCAGCCCCTTGGGGAGGCAAGAGTGAATTCAGGGGGTCTAGCCTAGACAGCTGAGCTCCTGCCATGGGCTCTACATAGAGCAGACTCACTGACAGCCGCGCAGTGAAGAACTGAGCTGGATAGGTGGTGGAGAAGTGGGCAGACCTAGCATGGCCAGGGCAAAGTTCAGGGCTGCATGTGTCAATGACATCGAAAACATTAACTGTGGCCTGAGAAGCAGAGGTGAGTGACAGCCTGATCCAAAAAAGAACTCGAGTTTCAGTGAAAGTTTTGACAAATAAACAGCATGAATTGTGTTTTCAGTTCTTTTTAGGATGCACTGGCCTGAGGATAAGCGGTTCCTGAGTCTTTCAAAGCTCTATTCCAAAACACCATATGAGAGGGGAAGACCAAGGAGAGACTGAAGCCATCTTTCCTGTTCCAGAAATGAGACTGGGACCAAGGGTAGCTCCAGGACCACGGGGACTCCTCCCTTTTGGACTAGATTGAGGTTCTCATGAAAGAGACTTCATGCATTGGTCAGTCTCTCGCCCTTCCGCCTCTACCTTGTGTGGACACAGGCTCCTCCTCTCTGCACGATGCGGTCACTAAGAGCCAGCTTCAAGCAGAGAGCAGCCCTCCCCAGACACTGAACTTGCTGGCATCACCCTTGAACTTCTCAGACGCCGTAACTGTGAAAAATAAATTTCTATTCTTCCAAGTAACCCAGACTTGGATCTTCTGTTCTCCAAGCACAGGCTCAGAGAATAAGGGAACAGGCCAGATACCACCAAGAATCTTCTAGCCCTGGGACTTACATATTTAATCCAGAGTATAATTCAAGTGAGTCAACTTAAGAGTACCTGGATTCTTGTTCTATAAAATTCAAGAATTAAAATTATAGGCCACCAGAGGATAAAGTGTAGAGGGAGACTATTTTTTTAAAAAAATGAGAAGTTATAGAGATCTCCAGCCACTTGTGAGGACAGAGCATGAGGGGGAGGTTTTATCCACATCTCTATCAAATAGGTGCTGGCCAGCCAAACAAGAAAAAGAAGGAAAGATATAAGAAGGCTCCCATCATGAGGAAAAAGGTTCATGTGGGAAAGAACCCCAAACCCCCTCACCACAGCCCGCTCTGGAAATTCAGATGTCTCTCTGCTAGGCAGCCATGAGGAAAAAAGAGGAAAAACTTCCCATTCCAGATGACTCTATCCCCTGGGCTAGGTAAGTCAGAGACACAGCTGCTTGGTCTGTTTGACCAATCAGTTTCAGGATTAGGTTTACACCCTAGTAAGAGACATCTCCTACTCAAGGGGAGAGGGTCAGACATGAAAGTACAAGTTCAAGGGCACTCCTGGTTACCTTTGGGTCCCAGTCACCCTAACCTGTCACAGAAAGAGGTGGACATACTCTTAGCCAGCAACTGTGGTGGGTGAGGAAAGAGGAGGGCATGTTCTTAACCAAAGCCCCAAGGACAGCCATGGTTCATCGTTCTGCTCACATGAACAGGGGAAGGAGTCTCCGTCATTCCTCTAGAGAACTGGTCAGTCACATGGGGACAGTGCCTCCATTCATGCTCAGGAAACAGGGCCCCCAAGGGCAAGCAGCCATGCTAAGACCCATAATGACCAGTTGAAGAAATTGAGGCCCAAGACCACAAAGAAAAGTAATGGTGAAGCCAGTTCTAGAAACCTGAGGTATTGAATCTAGCACCTTCCATTCAAAAATGGGCTGCAAGACTGGAGAGATGGCTCAGTGGTTAAAGGTGCTTGCTTGCAAAGCCTGATGACCCAGGTTCAATTCCCCAACACTCATCTAAAAGCCAGATGCACAAAGTGGCACATGTGTCTGGAGTTCATTTGCAGTGGCAGGAGGTCCTGGTGCCCTCTCTCTTCTCTCTCTCTCTCTCTCTCTCTCTCTCTCTCTCTCTCTCTCTCTCTCTCTCTCTCTCTCTCTCTCTCTCTTTCTGTTAAAATTGCTACAAATACCTGTTCATTTTCAGACATGTGGCTCCTTGGAAATGCAAAGATGAATGACATCATTGTCCCCAGATGGAGAAGACGACAATGTGGTCAGGAGAGGTGTAGTGGAAGTACCTCCCTTTCACAGGCTCCCTGGGTCCAAGACATCAACAGCCCCTCTGGCCAGAGACAGTAGACAGCATAGCCTCCTACGGATGAGGACATGAGACCTCTGGAGGTTGAAGGCATCTCTGAGTCCCTCAGCTGGCTCTGGGCAGACTGGATGCTCAGATTGGTGACTTCTGTCCTAATATGGCCCCTTGACCCCATTCCTCCTCCCCACCTGTACTCTCCTGCTACTTTCTGGGGTCTATTGGGTGATGACTTGGGTTCAAGTCCACCCATTTTGATTCCATTAAGTCACCTTGTGGTTTCTGGGGATCACAACATTAATGTAAGCAGCTGAGACTCTACAAGGCTGGAGAGTCCAGCTTTAGAAGGTGTCCTACTGGTACGGACATATTGGAAGTACTGCCCAGGTGGCCCATGGTCAGAAGCTCTATCTATATGCCATCCAACTACAGCAGCCCTGGCACCTGGGCAGAAGCTGAACCCCTCTTTAGGAGCAGGAGGCCCCCTGTACTGCATCTGGGTCAACAGTCTCCGGAACACTGAGGAGCAAAATATGCCTGGAGCCAGGTGTTGTGGCTCATGCCTTTAATGCCAGCACTCGGGAGGCAGAGGAAGGAGGATAGCCATGAGTTCAAGGCCACCCTGGGACTACATAGTGAATTCCAGATCAGACTGGGATAGAGTGAGACCCTACATCAAAAAAAAAAAAAAAACACATAGCGCTCACCCCCTCCTCCTTCCAGCCTCACATTAGCCCAGTAAAGTTGAAATGAGTCACCCCTGCTCCAGGTGAGGACACCGAGACCCAGCAAGGCTACAGAGTCACAAAGATCCATCAAAAGAGAGGTCATGGCTGAGACTCAACCCCAGTCTTTCTAAGGTCTGGTTTTCTTCAATCTCTTCTTGCTATCCAGATTTGGAGCTGTCTATGCTCCTCTGGCCAGAGGACTGGGAAGGTGTCCAGATTCACAGGCACATGACGAGAAACATCTGGATATTTGGGGTGACACGAGTCCACGGTGAGGAGATCATCCTGGAGGGCAGGGTGACAGGAACTCGCTCTTCCAGGAGGATGTCCCAGGGTCACTCACTCCTGTGAGACCATCTCCCTGGCTGTATCAGTCACACTTGTATCCAGTGACCCAAGAAATATTTCCCTGAGTGCAGATCAGCCCTGGACAGGCCTCCTCAACCAGATCATAAAGGTACTGTGCTTAGCAAAATGGCACCTCTCAGCCTGGAGTCCACAGTGGTACAGTCCACATATTTAGAAATGCAGACTTCCCAATGGTGTTTGATTCAGTGTGTGATGTGTGAACACGTGTGCAAGGGAAAACATGGCCACCAATCATGAAGCCATATGCCTAACCCTGAGACCCTCCAAGATGAAGCTAATGTCTCCCTTGTCTTAAAGTCACAGGGTGGCCTCAAAATGTTCTCTCCCCCGTGGAGATATAAACCAGAAGCAAAGAGCCAAGGTCTTGGACCCCATCTGATAAAATCACCCCAGGGAGCTGGGTTGGAAGTAGATAGCTTCAGGCCAGAGCAAGGCAGAAGGATAGACCACTGTGAAAAGTGGGAGGTACCTACCTGGACTTCCCGTGTGTGATAGGCAATGATCAAACCCAGGAGGATGATGGTGGATAGACTGATAAGGCATTTCAGGGCCAATGAAAACATGGAATCCTGCAGGAGAAAGGGGAAGAGAATTAGAGAGAGCCAGATAAGAAGCATCTCGCTGGGATGGTGTATGAGACAGGATGGCTCGAGGAAGGATCCTCCCCAGGCCCCACAAAGTTAGCCTGAGCTTGGAGCTGTGTCCAGGCTGCCAGCCCTGAGCCTCTGCTTCCAAAGAGAAGCCATGTTTCTATTGCCAGAATGACTCCATTTGGACACGATGCATGATGCCTGCGACACCTCGCTGGATTCTAGCTGCTGATGTATTACTTAGTCTCCTCAGTGATGTGACCATGGTTCTTTTTTGTGCCACTATATGCGATTCGGACATCCGTATAATGCCAGCTCAGGTCTCTACTTTCTCTCAACAAACTTGAACCATGGCTTTCTGCAGTCCTCTGCTTCCCTGACCATGACCATTGTAGAGTTCTTTCAGGAATGAACCAGAATGTCCTAGCTGCTCTGTCTCCTGACTCAGAGGAGCTCCTGGAGGGATAAGGAGCCAGCCCAGGAGCTGAGAGGGGTCCTGGATAAGAGGAGTCCCTGATGGTCAGGGTGGAGGACCTTCCTGCCACCCTGAGCTCCAGGGCAGCTCTGAGAACCTCCAGGCCGTGACAAGGAGCACGAACTCTTCAGCCCATCTGCTGGCCCACCTGCCACAGCTACTCAGGGCTGTGTGACGGTCAAAGTAGCTAAACAGGCTCAGGGAGCACTAGACACTGGTTTTGTTAGTATTTATTTTCAAGGAGAAAGAAAAAGAGAGGGAAGAGGGGAGAATGGGTATAGCAGAGCTTCTAGCTGCTGCAAATGAACTCCAGATGCATGTGCCACTTTGTGCATCTGGCTTTACGTGGATGCTGGGGAATCAAGCCCAGGTCATCAGGTTTTGCAAGCAAGCACCTTAACTGCTGAGCCATCTCTCCAGCCCATAGATACCAGTATCTCTGTCTCTTTATTCCCTGTTTGGGGACTTGGTGCTCCTGAGTGGCAGAAGCCTGCAAGTAGAGCTGCCTCCAGCTTCCTTTCTGAAGAAAGATGGGACTCAGCCCTGACCAAAGGCAGTAGACAGAGCAGGCAGTGTTCACGCCCTGCTGTGTGGAGCCCTGAAACTCAGTCCTGAGACTGAGCCACATGCCACCTAAGAAACAAGAACCCTCCTCACAGCGATCCATGATGTGCAATTTCTATACATCCCAACTTGATAGACATCACTTGACCATGTGTCAGAGTTCAAAGCCAGGGCCTCTGACCCACCCCTCACCCCCAGGCCAGAACACGGTCCACAAGCCCCAAGCCCATTCTGTACCAAGAAACAGGAGAAATATATAAAAGTCCTTAATAACAGACCTAAATGATAGATCAAGAGACCAAACCACGGTTAGATAGGCAGGACTAATTCTGTTTTTCTTTCTTTTAATATTTATGTATTTATTTATGTGTGGGTGGAGGCTGGGGTCCAAGTGCCCCAGGGCACATGTGGAGGTCAGAGGACAACAACCTCTGTGCTCTACCTCCTTTGAGGTAAGGTCTCTTGCCACTGCAAATAAACTGCCAGGCAGCAAATAATCATCAGATGAGCTGACCCAAGAGCTTTGACTTTTCCTGACTCCACCTCTCATCGTCTTAGACAGATGCATGCGTCATTTGCATCCAGCTTTGTGTAAGAGCCAGGGAATCGAACCAGGACTGTCAGGCTTTGAAAGAAAGTACCTTTAGCCATTGATCAATCTCCCCAGCCCCTAAATGATGGTTTTTATAGTTCAATAAGGCAATGGTTATAACGATCTATGGTACTTTTCAAAATAACTAGAAAGTGCAAAAGTTCCTGTCACATAGAAATGCGTAATGTGGACCAGGGAGATGTCTCAGTGAGTAAAGTTCTTGCAATGCAAACATGAGTGTCGATCCCCAGCCCCATGTAAAAGCCAGGCATGGCAGTGCGCACCTCTAACCTCAGTGTTGGGGAGGCAAAGACAGGGGATCCCTAGGACTTGCTGCCTGGCTAGTCATCTAGCTGAATCAGTAAGCTGCAGGTTCAGTGAAAGACCCTGTCTCAAAAAGGAAGGTGGAGGGCTAGGGAGATGGCTCAGCAGTTAAAGGCACTTGCTCGAAAAGCCTGATGGCCCAGGTGCAATTCCCTAGCACCCACATAAAGCCAGATGCGCAAAGTGGCACATGTGTCTGGAGTTCATTTGCAGAAGCAGGAGGCCCTGGTGTGCCCATTCTTGTTATATATATATATATATATATAATATTTTTAAATGAAAAAAATAAGGTAGAAGGCTGGGAAGATGGCTCAGCTGTTGAAGGTGCCTGCTTGTAAAACTTGCCAATCTGGATTCGATTCCTCAGTACTCATGTAAAGCCAGACAAAGTGGTCCCTAAGCCTAGAGTTCATTTGTACTGGCAAGAGGCCCTGGTGCACCCATTCTATCTCTCTCAAATAAATAAACAAAAATATAGAAATATTAATTTAAAAAATAAGGTGGAGCCAAGGCGCTGTGGTGTACATCTTTAGTCTCAGCACTTGGGAGGTAGAGGTAGGAGGATCACTATGAGTTCAAGGCCACCCTGAGACTACATAGTGAATTCCAGGTCAGCCTGGGCTAGAGCGAGACCCTACCTGAAAAAAAGTAAATGGATTTTCAAGTTGTAGAGTGATTGAGGAAGACACCCTCTGGCCTCCACACACATGCACCTGCACACACCCATGTGCCCACACACAGATGAACACATGCACGCCACATACATATACACACGCAAAAAAAAAAAGGGAAAGGAAAGTTTGAGGAGATGTAAACACTTATTACCCTAATTTAATCATTACGTGCTTCATCCATATTTCAAATTATCATACTGGACCCCATAGAGATGTGTAAGTATTATGTCTCAGTTAAGACTTTTAAAACAACAATGGAAGACACTTCAGACAACAATGGTAGGTTAATTTCACCAGGCGTGGTGGTGCACACCTATGAACCCAGCACTCGGGAGGCAGAAGTTGGAGGATCCCTGTGAGTTCGAGGCCAGCCTGAGACTACATAGTGAATTCCAGGTCAGCCTGGGCTAGAGTGAGACCCTACCTCAGAAAACCAAAATAAATGAAAGTAGGTTAAGGTTGATTGCCAAATGAGGCTCCTTGTAGAGCCGAGGGAGCTCAGAAGAGGGAGACAGACATCAGTGGCAAGTTTGACAGTTGTCTGGGATTTGCAGGAGGAAGTGATGCAATCCCACAGGGCAGCTGCTGGAGTGAAAGGAAGTCTCAGGCCTTGAACCCAGGATTTGCACATGCTGGTATCCATGTTCCCACCCACCCGCTGTGGATCTCTGCTGTCTATGGGTCTCACCATTCATTTCTTTGATGCCATTATGGAGACCAATTTCATGCCAGGCACTGGGCTGGGGATGCAAGGAAGAACTAATGAAGTAAATCATTTGTTCTTTCATTCACTCATGCTTTTTGCTGTTGTGGTTTTTTTAAATATATATATATATATATATATTTATTTATTTATTTGAGAGAGAGGCAGATAGGAAGAGAGTGAATCTGGAGTGCCAGGGCCTCCTGCCACTACAAATGAACTCCGGACACATGCATCACTTTGTGCACGTGGGTACTGGGGGTTCCTGAGCTCACAAAGATGGAAGTGTCTTGGGGGGGGGGGGTCCTGGTGCTTTGCTATTGCAATGTGAGCCCAAAGAAAAGCAACACTGTTTTGGCACTCCAGAAAGTTCCAATCTTTGAGACCTCTACTGGATGCTTGAGAAAACCCCCCGACCTAGCTGGGGCTGAAAAGAAAAGCTGTGAGCTCCGAAACACTCGGGCTATTCTGGGACAAGACAAACTTCCCTCCAGGAATGAGCAGGGAATAGTTCCCAGTGCTTTCCGGCCAGAAATGACCAGAAGGTTCTCATCAACCGGATCCAAAGAAACCTGGAGCGCATCACGCCAACCCGAAGAGGACCCGGGAGCAGCTGCACATCTCCACCTTAAATTCATTTCTTTTGGCAGAAATTCACTGAAATCAGAATCCAAGTCTATTTCCTACCATTTTCAGAGGAAGAGGTGAAGGGACAGGGGCCAAATGCTGTCTCTTGTCCTTTAAGCCTCTTCCATTTGTCCTAAGACTCAAAGTTTTCCATGAAAAGGCAGCTCCCACCTGTTCATTGGTTTGGACTGGCGCAGGCTGTTGGGCCAGCTGCAGCCTGTGGGAAGACAGGCTGTTGATTCACTGGACCGATGGGGACCCTGGAGACTTTACAGATGTCCTTACATCCTCCATCACATGGCAATAAAATAATAAATTCAAGCTGGAGAGATGGCTCCGTGGTTAAAGGTGTTTGCTTGCAAAGCTCAGGTTTGATTCCCAAGTACCCACGTAAAGCCAGATGCTCAAAGTGGCACATGCGTCTGGAGTTCGTTTGCAGTGGCAGGAGGCCCTGATGTGCCCAGACTCATTGTATCTATCTATTTATCTATCATCTATTATCTATCTATCTGTCTGTCTGTCTATTATCTATCTATCTATCTGTCTGTCTGTCTATCTATCTAGCATCTATCTCTGTCTCAAATAAATAAAATAAATCCTCACCCAAACTGGGTATGGTGATGCATGCCTTTAATCCCAGTACTTAGGAGGCAGACATAAGAGGATTGCTAAGAATTTGAGGCCACCCTGAGACTATATCATGAATTCCAGGACAGCCTGGGATAGAGTGAGACCCTATCTCAAAAACAAAAAAAAAATCCTCACCCATTTTTAATAGCTACAAAACATGTGAAAAAGTATGACTGGACCTAAAATGTGTTGTTTGGTAAAATCTTGAATTCCTATCTTTTCTTTGCCACCTAGGCTCCAGTGAAGCTTGAAATTAACATGCCTTTTTGGGTGACACCAATGATATGGGACTAATTAGATGCTAAATGCCACATGGTGGGGGGCACCAACCAAACCCGCTGTGCCCCAACTCACTCCACCTGAGGGCCATAAATGGCCCACAGAGCTGGGAAGAAGTCTGGCCGCCATCTGGTCCACTGTCTACTCTGTGAATCAAGTTCTCAGCAGGCAAGTACAGAGAACTATGTGCATTTTGATGGGGAGCGTTTTTAAAGCTACTTATTTATTCCTACAGGACCAAGAATATTCAAGCATTGAGCCTTGAGCCAGGCGTGGAGGCCCACACCTTTAATCCCAGCACTTGAGAGGCAGAGGCAGGAGGATCGCTGTGAGTTCAAGGCCAGCCTGGAACTACAGAGTGAATTCCAGGTCAGCCTGGGCTAGAGTGAAACCATACCTGGGGTAGGGGAGGGAGAGGGCACTGGAGCTTGGCTCAGTGGTTAAGGTGCTTACCTGCAAAGTCTAACGTTCAATTCCCCAGTACCCATGTAAAGCCAGGTGCACAAAGTGGCGCATGCATCTGGAGTTAGTTTGCAGTGGCTGGAGGCTCTGGTGTGCCCATTCTTTCTGTCTCTTTTCTCTCTATTTCTCTCTCTGCTTGCAAATAAATAATTTTTTTATAAAAAAGACTAACACAGCTATATATTGTTCTACATCTCCGTTTCTTTCTACTTAACAATATATCTTTTAAAAATATTTTATTCATTTATTTATTAGAGGGAGAGAGAGAGAGAGAAAGAGAGAGAGAGAGAGGCAGATAAAGAATGGGTGAGCCAGGACCTCTAGCCACTGAAAACGAACTCCAGATGCATGCTCCACCTTATACATCTGGCTTACATGGGTTACTGGGGAATTGAACCCAGATCCTTGGGCTTTGGAGGTGAGCTCCTTAACCACTGAGCCACCAGCTCTTCAGCCCCTTAACAATATATCTTGACAGCTCATGCAACTAGATTTCTTATTTTAATACTTTATTTATTCATTTTTCAAGCAGAGATAGAGAGAGAGAGAAAGAAAGAAAGAGAGCACCAGAGCCACCACTTTGTGGGTCTGGCTTATGTGGGTCCTGGGGAATTGAACCCAGGGCCTTAGCACTGGAGGCAAGTGCCTTAACCGCTGAGCCATCTCTCCAACCCATGCAACTAGATTTCTAAGGGGAGAATTCCACATCAGGCCAAGTGGATGGGGAGGCCACCCCTGTGACGGGGACAAAGGGCCTGGTGCTCTCTCCAGGCTTGGGAGAGCTGAGGTATTCCCTCCGTCCCATCTCCCAGTATCTCCAAGTCACGGTTCTCCACTCGCTCATGCCATGTGAGACAGGAAGCTCTACCCTGGGCTGGACTGGGGGACTCACACTCACCTCAGATGGCTTTAGTGTCACACTCTACCTGAACTTATGTGACAATACACTTACACTATGTGACCCATAACCTATGTGTTGCTCTGAGGATGAGTGCTTAGTAAGTACTTCTCGAACTACTTAATGACAGTACTTTATCTTTACCTACCCTGTACTAACACTGATTTGGAGCCAGCTCCCCAAATATGCCTTCCATAACACACCCCCTCAAATCCTCACCTCTGGGGCTCAGGAGATGGCTCCGTGGTTGAGTTCAATCCCCAGACCCGCATAAAAAGCTGGAAGCCAGAGTGGGCTTCGGCAAAGTCAGCACGCTGACAGTGAGACGGGAGACAGAGACAGGAGAATTTTCTGGAAGCTTATGGCAAGCACAGCAAAGAACAATACAGCACAGTGAGATCCAAAGGCAGAAAGCTTGTCTCAAACGAGGGGGAAAGACAAGGGCCATCCCAAAGGTTGTCCTCTGACCTTCACACATGTGCTGTGGCACACGTGTGCCCACAAACACACACGCACACGCGCGAGCACATATACACAAATAAAAAACTAAATCAAATCTTGTCAGGCATGGTGGTGCACGCCTTTAACCCCAGCATTGGGGAGGCAGAGGTAGGAGGATCACCATGAGTTCAAGGCCACCCTGAGACTACACGGTGAATTCCAGGTCAGCCTGGGCTAGAGTGAGACCCTACCTTGGAAAAAAAAAATCTTCACCTCACATAATGTCTCCATTTTACTGATTAAAAAAAGCAATGGGGGCTAGAGAGTTAGCTCAGCAGTGAAGGCACTTTCCTGTAAAGTCTAAAGACCCAGGTTCAATTCCCCAATACCCATGTAAAGACAGATACACAAAGTCATGAATGCATCTAGAGTTCCTTTGCAGTGGCTAGAGGCTCTGACATGACTGTGTTCTCTCTCTCTCTCTCTTTCTGTCTCTCTCTCTCTGCTTAAATAGATAAATAAGATATCTCAGTGGTTAAGGTACTTGCCTGCAAAGCCTAATGACCCAGGTTCAATTCTCCAGTACCCACATAAAGCCAGATGCACAAAGTGGTGCATGCATCTGGAGTTCATTTGCAGTGGCTAGAGGCCCTAGTGTGCCCATTCTCTCTCTTTCTCTGCTTGCAAATAAATAAATAAAATATTAAAATAAATGAATAAAATATTTTTTTTAAAAAAAGCACTGGGCTGGAGAGATTGCTCAATGGTTAGGTGTGCTTCCTGCTCAGGCAGGAAAGCCCGAGGGGACCTGAGTTCAAGTCTCCAGGTCCCATGTAAAACAGCTGGGCCATGCATGCCTGTAACCCAGTCCCACAGGGGAGCAGACACCCTACCTCAAAACAGAGGAGGAAACTGAAGCTCCCAAGGGCATAGCCAGCAAATAGCAAAGTCAAGATTTGAGGAAAGCAAGCTTTTCACCCAGACCTGTCTGCTTTGAGGCTCCCAGCCAGCACCCCGGGGGGGGGGGTGCTGTGCACAGGGTGATGGAGTGTGTTCCTTGGCCTCTGAGCCAGCTGTATAAATTGCTCTCCTGGCCCGCCTTGCAGCTACCAAAGACAGGCCAGGATGGTAATGATTACAGTACATCTCAGAGACTGGAAGCTCTAAACGTGTTTTATTGTTTGGAACACCGAGGGGGAAAAAAAACACCAGAAAACTGCTGGCAGGCATCGTAGGGCCCTGAACTGGGGTGAAATATGAACTTCACAAAGAGAAGGATGTGCAGGCTCCCTCCGCTAAGTACGTGGTCACAAGCACGCAGCGCACATACGTGCTCCATTCATGATTTCTGTCACTTGCTGGAACTCCCAAAGGGAAAGGTGATGACACCCAGAGCCTGTGTTTCCTAAATTAAAGTCTGATGTGCTTCTCTGACATCACCTTGTTTTGTGTATTCCGTTTGGGAAATAATTGAGCTAGAAATCTTCTCTGTTTAATAAGGTCAACTTTTGCTTAATTTCATGGAAAGACTCCAGAATTGATTGATATTCACACTGGCTTAATACTGTAGCTCTGTAACGGTTGTCCTAATTAGATACTCTTGCTAATCAATGCTATGCAGATTAAGCCAGACCCTCCTCCCACACTCTATTTTCGTTCTCCAGGGAGACCCTGGGCTGGCTCCTCCAGCTGGGGCTTTTCTGGGGCTCCTACGCTCCCCCT
The DNA here is from genome assembly GCA_004024765.1 of Zapus hudsonius. Classification (NCBI taxonomy): domain Eukaryota; kingdom Metazoa; phylum Chordata; class Mammalia; order Rodentia; family Dipodidae; genus Zapus; species Zapus hudsonius. The sequence goes on from PVHP010034323.1 coordinate 12,564, forward strand.
TTCTTTTGATCTTGACTTCTGACCTTGGCTCAGACTCCTCCTTCCAGGAGTAGCTGCCTGAGCTCATGAACGAGTCACCCTGCCATCCTCAGATGGTGTCCCTGCTCAGGGCCCCCATGGACTTGGTCAGCAGCTCAGCCCTGCTGCATCCCTGAGAACAGGGATCTGGTGGCACTGTCACAGGGGGTAGGAGTGGACACTGGACCTCTCCACTCTGGAGGCCAGGCTATAGCTGGCAGCCTCCTCAAAGAAAATGCCTGGCCTTGCACAAATAGCTTCACTCTTCTAGACCACCCATCTCCACAAAAATAAGAGCCTAGGCTCGGGGCCGGAGAGATTGCTCAGTGGTTAAGGCACTTGCCTGCAAAGCCTAACGACCCAGGTTCGATTCCCCAGTACCCACATAAAGCCAGATGCATAAAGTGGCACATGCCTCTGGAACTCATTTGCAGCGGCTGGAGGCCCTGGTGCACCCATCCTCTCTGTCTCTGCCTCTGTCTCTGTCTCTGTCTCTGTCTCTCTCTCTCTCTCTCTCTCTCTCTCTCTCTCTCTCTCTCTCTCTCTCTCTCTCTGCTTGCTTGTCTTTGGTCAGGAGCTGTGATGCTTAGGTTTTGTTGCCAACTTGATCTTTTTAATTATCTTGGGTGAGTCTTTGATGTTCACAGGAAGGAAACCAACAAGGCAGTGCAGGAAGGAAATTCCAGAAACTCAGGAAGCCAACAAGTCTGGAGTTGCAAGACCCACCTTAAGGCTGTATAAAAGGAAAAGAAATCTCTGGTCTCTCCCTGCCTCCAGGTGCTTGTAGTGCATCTCTTATTGGCATTGGAATGAAGCTTCCTCAGCCTTCCAGCCTGGACTGAAGACCAGCAGCTCCCCAGGAAGCCTCTAGGCCTTCAGTGCTGGATTGGGACTGCTGAGGCCTCCAGCCACTTGGACTGAGCAGCTACCTACCAGTTCCTTGACTCTTGGGCTTGCAGACTGCAATTGTGGGAATGCCATGAGCTAATTCAATAAGTTCCCTTTTTTTTTTTTTTTTAGTTCAATTCGTTCTGTTCCTCTGGAGAGCCCTGACTAATACAGGAGTTGTGTGTGTGCACTTCTACCAGGAGCACTTTATGGTCAGCATTTCAGAGAGACACCTCGGGCAGTCCCCAACAAGCCACACACTCCTTCACTCACCTAGTGTTACAGGTATTCACTGAACACTTGCTCTGCTCAGGCACTGTGCTGGATCTTTGCAAAATGCCACCCCAACCTACTGAACTGAACCTTGTCCAAAGCTGTCCCCTACAGATCATCATCTTTGAAGCCCATCAGGATGTGCTCCTTGGTGCTCATTCTGCCCACAGCATGAAGAGATGGGCAGGCAGACTGCTGGGGCCCCCAGAAGGCCAATAGGACAGGACAGTCAAAAAGAGATAGGAAGACGGGCATGGTGGCACACACCTTTAATCCCAGCACTCGGGAGGCAGAGGTAGAAGAATCACAGTGAGTTTGAGGCCAGCCTGAGACTACATAGTGAATCCAGGTCAGCCTGGACTAGAGTGAGACCCTACCTAGAAAAACCAAAGAGAGAGAGAGAGAGAGAGAGAGAGAGAGAGAGAGAGAGAGGAGGCCAGACATAGTGGCACACACCTTTAATCCCAACACTCAGGAGTCAGAAGTAGGAGGATCACCATGAGTTTGAGGCTAATCTGGAGACTATAGAGTTAGTTACAGGTCAGCCAGGGCTACAAGGAGACCCTACCTTTTAAAAAGGGACAGAAAAAGGACTGGGGAGATGGCTCAGTGGTTAATGGCACTTGCTTGCAGAGCCTGCTGGCCTGGGTTCAGTTACCCAGGATCTCATGTAAAATCAGACAGCCATTCCTTTGCAGAAGCGAGACCCTGGCACATGTGCGCCCACGCACGCACACACATGCAAATAAATAAATAAGTAATATTTTAATGCACAGGAAGCTCGGACTGAGAGGAAACCTGGTTCCTTTGGGCTCCGCTCAGCAGGAGGCACCCAGGACAGCCATTGCATCCGAATGTGAGCCTCAGCCTCACATCACCCAAGGACAGAGGGGTTCCAGAGAGGTCATCCCTCTCCCAGGGGCTGCTGCTGATGGTATAGCTCGGCCCAGATACTAGGGTGCATGCTCACACCCCAGCCCCTTGTGTGGGTCCTGGTGGCTGCCGAGGGGGCTCAACCTTGCAGCCCCCTCTGTGCATACGACTTCCCTCTATATGAAACTCATGTTCTGTATGAACCTCCTGCCCCAGGGCTGCAGGTACCCAAAGCTCAGTCCCCCTGGCAGAGAGCCTCAGCCAAATTGAACAGGCTCTCCTGTCTGTCCCAGGCTCATGGGGTCGTTATGCAAGAAGGCGCCGGCTCAGGAGGTCTGACCTGTACCCGTGAGCAGATGCTTCTCTGAATCCTGTCCTGCTGTGCCCTGACAGCCACTCTGCCTCCTGAGCCACCTGTCCTCGCTGCTGAGACCTGCCTCAGTACAACCAAGATGACCCCCACCGACCTGCCCTGGCCCCACACCCTTTGTGAGGCTGACCCGGTGACCCGAGCATTTGCCTCCATCACACATTGTCCTTCACTGATTCTCACCTCAGCTCAAACATCAACTCTAGCAGGCAGGAGTTGGTAAATTTCATGTATTCCTCCCTAAGTCTTTATGCTTGGAATATTGTCCAGCACATAGTAGGTCAACAAATACTAGGTGAGTATTCAAGAGTTGAAGGAAGGGAGCAAAATTTAAAGATGTGTCAAACATGCAGACATATCCATCCTGGGTTTTCAGTAGGGCTGGGTGGTTAAAAGCACTTGCTTGCAGAGCCTGATGACCCAGGGTTTAGTTCGCTAGTACCCTTGTCAAGTGAGACTCACAAAGTGATGAATGCATCCGGAATTGATTTGCAGTGGCAAGAAGTCCCGTGCTCTCTCTCTCTCTCTCTCTCTCTCTTTCTCTCCTTCTCCATAAATAAATAAAATATTTATTTTTTCAGTAGACAGGTAGCGAACATGTGATTGATTACTTGGCCTGCCCAGGTCCCACGCTGGTTTACTACGTCAGAACCTCAGCACAACCCTGTGGCCCAACACTAGAGATGAGGCTCTGAGGCTGAAAGAGCCGGCCACCTGCCCACAGTCCCTGGGCAGGAAGATATGGCAAAATTTGAACCTGGGAAAACCTGGAATCTTCTGACATACTTCAGTGTGCCACCATCAAATCTTAGTGGCTGAGGGCATGACAATGAGTGAACAGCCTGAGGTCAGGGCTGGGGGGGGGCGGGGTTCCTGAGTCATCCCTGCAGGTCGGGCCTGATCCCAACCTTGTATGGGGAAAGCAGACAGGAAATGCTTGCGAGTGAAGAAAGCCAACAGTCCCAGAGTAAAATGCATAAGATCACTTCGGCCTGAGGCATTCCTCTATGGTCCTCGACTTTGTCACTTCCAGAAGGAGATGGAACCTGATGTCTGAGGGACATCATGCCATTAATAACAAGGAAACTCAGGTCTGAGCAGAAGGCTTGATAATAAATATCTAGTGAAGCCAGCACGGTGATCAGGACACCAATTAAGAGGAAACGATCTTCCCCAGGCCCGGCTCTCTCATGGTGTGATGCCCCAAAGAAAGCAAGTAAATGTCACTTGGGAGAGCAGGCTCCTAAAATATCAAGTTCCGTGAGTTGTTCCTTCAGGCTGAAAGCATAATTCCAATTAAAAAGATGGTTCCCTAGGCAAGGTCTGGGCAGAGAGGGAACAGGCATATCAGGAATTCTCTACGCATGCTTGCTTATGCATTTATTTTATCTTATTTTTTATTTTTTGGTTTTTCGAGGTAGGGTCTTGCTCTAGCCCAAACTGACCTTGAATTCAATCTGTAGTCTCAGGCTGGCCTTGAACTCATGGCGATCCTCCTACCTCTGCCTCCCCAGTGAGTGCTGGGATTAAAGGTGTGCCCACCACGCCTGGTTCATGAATTTTCTTGTGGCAATTACAATACTGTCAAGCATTCCATGAGATTTGGTTTGTTACATGCTTGCCATGGGCTGGGCACTGTGTTGTGCCAAAGGGAGACATATACAGGGTGAGGCCTTCTCAACAGCTTGCTTACTGCTCCAGCCAGGCCTCTTCCTGAACAGCTCAGAGAAAGCATGAGTTGGAGAATGTGGGGGAACCTTTGCATACTATACAGAGGCAGAGTGAACCCCCAGCATCCCCATCAGACACCAAGTGCTAGGTTCCAGGACTGAGTAACCTTGACCTCAGCCCAGAACGATGAACCCAGAATTTCTGCTGGTCAAAAGCTTTTTTTAAAAAAATAAAATAAAAGGATCTCTGGTTCTAATATGGAGGCTGGGGATGACAGTCATTGCTTTAGGGCACAAGAAAAAAAATCCTAGAAGGCAGAGTCGGTATCACTATCAAGACACCAACAGAGAGACAGTCACATACATAAGCCACAGAACTCCTGAATCTTATAGCTAGTAGCAACTTACAAGGCATATAGCTTTGGGAGGAGCACAGTGGCGCACGCCTTTAATCCCAGCAGTCTGGAGGCAGAGGTTGGAGGATGGCTGTGAGCTCGAGGCCAGCCTGAGACTACATAGTGAATTCCAGGTCAGCCTGGGCTAGAGTGAGGCCCTACCTCAAACAACCAAAACAAACAAACAAACAAACAAAGGTATATAGCTCATAGCTAGAAAGATGCCTCAGTGGTTAAAGGCACTTACTTGTAAAGCCTGACAGCTCAGGTTTGATTCCCCAGTACCCACATAAATCCAGACACAAAGTAAGTGGCACTTGCAGGAGGACTTGTCAACCCATTCTCTCTCCCTCTTCCTCTTTCTCTCTCTCATAAATAAATAAAAATATTTTTTAAAAGCCATATAGTTCAATGGTCCCTACTCCCTAGGAGGCATTCCTAGCAGGTGGACATCCTAGCCTCCAGACACTGGGGACCCTCTTCTTCTCCGAGCAGAATCCCTGATTCTGACTCTGAAGTCTGGCTCAGCATTTCAGACGTTCCGACCCCAGCAAACTAAAGCCGATGTTTCTGTGAAGCCCATCTGACCTTGGGCTCATAGGTGTCTATGCCAACTTCCCCTCCTTGGGGCACACACTCATGCCAGTCCCAGGGGTGCCTTTGGAAACCAGCGGACTCCACCTTTCTTCTACATGAGGCACTGAGCCTGGCTGGGGTGGCAAAAGCAACACTGTGGCTCCACCTGTATACCTTCTTACTTTACCAAAGAATTTCGGGTGGACAAAACCTACAGCTCCCAGACTGGTACCTATCTGCTCCTATAGCAGACTCATTCCCATGCCAGTACCGGGCACCATCACCCTCAAGACTGACAATGTTTGGGCCAAGTGATAATTTTTGTTTGTTTGTTTGTTTGTTTTTGAGGTAGGGTCTCGCTCTAGTCCAGGCTGACCTGGAATTCACTATGTAGTCTCAGGGTGGCCTCAAACTCACAGCGATCCTCCTACCTCTGCCTCCCCAGTGCTGGGATTAAAGACATGCACCACCACACCCAGCCCAAGTGATAATTTTTTTGTTTGACTTTTAAATTTTACTTTATTTATTTATTTGAGAGAGAGAAAAAGGCAGAGGGAGAGAGAGAATGGGTTCACCAGGGCCTCCAGCCACAGCAAACGAAAGCCAGACACATGCACCACCTTGTGCATCTGGCTTAATGTGGGTACTGGGGAATTGAACTCAGGTCCTTCTGCTTTGCAGGCAAACGCCTTAACTACTAAGCCATCTCTCCAGCCCCCGAGTGATAATTTTTAAGATACTGGGAAATCACATAGAGGGAGAAAAGCAACCGCTGGGCAGGCTCCACACACTTCTCTGAAGGTTGCTCCGGAGTCTCCCAGACAAAGCACAGCCCCATTTGTGTTTCGAAGCTTCTAGAAGTAAAATCTTCCACCCACTTCTATACACACAGTCTTGCCAACAAATGAGAATCTGTGAACCCTTCACCCAGTGCTCAGACATACCCGAAAGGTACTTTGGGCCATCTTGGCTGCCCCCCTCTCCCCACCACCCTTTATACAGACAAGGAAAATAAAGTCCAGAAAACAGCTCTGTCCTACCCAGCGCCATTCCAATAACAGAAAGAGACACAATTGCCCATGTCTCCCTGGCTTTGGGCTGGTCCTTACTGCTATCACCCCAAACGTTCTTCAAAATGGCAAAGGTCCTGTCTGCCCTCTCTCCAGCCTTTGCGGGTTCTCACTTCAAAAATGTGGGAGGAAGATTTCTCCTGTGGCTCATTCAAGGACAAATCGGGAGAAATACCAATTACTTACTCCGGGTTCTCCATCTTCCTTTCGCTTAAAAACACAAAAGCTTAAACATAAATAAAGGGAAATGGTCTGGAAAAATAAGCAGTTGGCATGGAACACTTGGCATTTCAGTGCTGCATAAGAGGTGGGAATACTGTTTTCAGAAGCTCAGCGCGGCCGGGAGTTGTGAGTTGTTAACTCCTAACCATTTGGCACGGGCTTTTCAATTGTTTGAAGGTGATGGATAA